>JAAGNO010024704.1:45288-58268 GCA_033439905.1 Ceryle rudis
GGAGGAGAACCTCTCTGGACCTACAAACCACAGCCCTGCTAATCCACCCCAGGATGCCACTGGCCTTCTTGGCCACAAGGGCACTTTGCTGGTTCATGGTCATCCTGATGTCCACCAGGACCCCCAGGTCCCTTTCCCCTATGCTGCTCTCCAGCAGGTCAGTCCCCAACTTATACTGGTACTGGTCCAACGCTCCCTTTCCAAGTAACAGCTCCAGCTGCTTTGCAGCAGAAAGGTGGCTCAGGTGGGGGAAAATGGCAGGAGTCTGCTAAGTTTAGGCATGGACCTGCTCCTGCACCCCCAGCCAGCTCAGGGACACCTTGGTGTTGCGGTCTCTGCCACACCAGAAGCCATGCCCACCTTTACCGGGGCAGCTCCTGGGAGGCACTTGAGCCTACCGGTGGAGCTGGAAAGGAGCAGCGAGGTCTTGGACAGGCAGTGAGAGGCAGGTGACGACTGCCTGCGGAACTGGCCATGGGGAGTGGAGGAAGGGGTGCTGGGGCAGAAATGACAGTGTGCTCTGAAATCGGTATTTTTGTTAAACCCAAGCTTTTTCAAATCCAGTAGATTTATGAGGATTAGTTCCCAGGCTTGTACTTTTTGTTTGGGTTTTTATATATGTTTTGTTTTGTGCTGCCCAGTCTGCCCCATCTCTTTAACTCTGCCAGCGTCCAGCGAATTCACAGTTCTAATGGTTGCCAGCAAAGTTATTTCTGTGGCAAATTGACACCTCCTGAAGCAGGATTAAACTACAGTGAACAAGGAGCTGAAATAGAATGGAAACATAAGTCAGAGCTTAAGACAGAAATTGCTTCCTCAACAGGCAATAACTACAAGAGAAGTGCAGAATAACTACATAACTATTATATTGAGTTTTGAAAATGCTATAGCTAGTCATTGTAGGTTTTACTTATGTTTAGCAATTAAAGATTGCCACAGTTCAGGATTGTTTCAGTATCTCAGCAGGGGAGTGTTCTCTGCTCCTTTGTAGAAGATGTAAGTCCTGCTGAATAAAAGCATCCTTCCTTCTCAGGAGAATCTTTTTTTTTTTTGAGATGTCAGAAATAAATTTTCCATTATGGACAAAATGCAAGCTACAGAGCTGTCATTACCTACACAAGACAGTCATTCTGACAAAGTAAAGCCAATGCCAGTGCATTGACCACCTGTGGAAGGATAGGTGTTGGAGGCAAGCATGTGATGGAAGAAAGAAGTTGGGAGCGTAGAAGTGCTGTGTTAGTAATGCTCATTTCTTACACAGGAGGCTTATTTTGTGCTACATAGATAAACAACTCAGACTTAAAATTTAATTTGGCAGGTAATTTGCCCATAACACTATTGCTAGCAGTTGGAAAACAAAACGAGTGAAAATATTTTTCTTTGACACTTGCAAACAAAATCGTTGCTTTGATTTTTCCCTATGCACAAAAACCTCAGTGTGGGGGTTTCCAGCGTTGGCTTGCTATGAAGACAAACCCCTAGACATGTTGTGACTAGTCGACGTGGACCCCAAGTCCTATCTGATCTCACGTGCTGGCTTCTCTTTCTGTTTAGAGTCAGTGAGAACAAGGCCAGAAACCTGGGATTAAATCCCAGCCCTGCTGAGGGCTGTGGTGCTGTGATTTCACCCCTTCCTATTTTTTTTTGTCTTGCTACTCTGTGTCCTATCACCAGAAAACCACAGCCTTTCCCAAAGTGAGCCTCCCAGTATTATCACTCCTCTGTTTCCAGGCTCCTCCAGGGCTGATAGGCAGGGCCTTTTTCCAGCCCAAACAATTGCTAATGGAGATGTGAGGAGCTTCATTAAACTTGGGAGTGATTATTCAGATGTATAGAATGGCTCTGTGTTGGCAGAATCAGAGCCTGGGGCAGTAGCTCAAGTAGTAACACCAAAGCAGAATAAAACTGTTTTCTTCTGCTACAAAATCAGCACATTCAGGTGAGCATGAGGCATTCACAACCTTCTGTAGCAGTTTTGGAGGGATAAAGCTTATAGGTGGTGTTTGGCAGAGTTTCTTAACTTGTAAAAGTGAACTTTAGCTAAAATTTAGCTCTTTGAACAACTGTTTGAGAAAGTACGTGTGTGCACGTGTGTTTGCACTGAGGCAAAGGAGTGTTTGTACAATGTCTGCAAAGCAGAGAACGAGTGGCTTGAGGGATAAAAGGTGCCAGCCCTGGATTCCAGGGGTGGCTTTGCCCAGTTGGGTGTTGCAGTTGTTAGTCCACAACTTACCTTTCTCCTGCTTTGTAAAAGAAGGACCTTTCTTCAGCTTGGAATAGGGAAAGGTTTAATCTTGTGGCTATTTTCTTGTTTAAACAAATGCACCTGATACTTAAATCATTAGATAAAATATTTTTTATGTAGCTGAAAGTTTTATGTTACATATAAACCAGTCAGATGTTGGACCACCCTACAAATAGCATTGGTTTTCCCTTTCCTGGCTGAACTTGCAGAAAGTTGTTCAAGCAGGTGGTTTTCTGTCCCTTTTTCCACCTCTCTTAGAGCTGTTAGACTGAACACTTTTTGCAGCCATTGTGAAAAAAAAAACCAAAACAAAAACCCACAAACTTTTATCCCAAAACCAAGTTATTAGAAATAAAAATAAAGGAAAAAAAAAATCTAATATTGTAGTAGAAAACTAGTTAGTCAGTAGGCCAGGAATACGGTAAAAGAGCTGTGAATGTGAAGGACTGGATCTGGTTTTGCAAATATCTGTGTGACATTGGAACTCCAATAGAAGTGGGGGGGGCTTAGAGAATTGGGGGAACAAACGGCTTCAGGGCTGCATCTGCACACAACAACTTGCTGCCAGGTCTGTCGTATGTGTGAGCAATGAATCCTACGTGGTCCCAGCAGGAAATTAGCAACACACCAGCGATTAAAGATGTACCTAATTCTAGTGTTTATTGGTATGGGGTATTAGTAGTTCCAGTCTGGCTTTTGCCATGCTCAGGGATGCTGTGGGAAGGTAGTTACCACGAGCTACAAAGGAGAGATTGTCTGTTAGCACATATGAAAACCATTGACCTCATTTCTATCATTTGTATGCTCCCAAGTAGATAGGAACTGAAACGGTGGCTGCATCACCAGGAGCTGCACAAGACAGCTTGCTCCAAAGGTATTAGGGGTGTTTCTGTATCCAGGTTTGGATGCCAAAGTTATGTATATGGAGGGATAAGGAGAGATGAACACTGCTCGAGCCAAAGGAGGGCCTGTGTCCGTTTCCTTTGGGCTTTTATACTGCAACTGATAATTTGTGGAGTGACTGGGAAGGCAGAGAGCCCTTGTGCAGACTGAAGCCCTGCCTCAGCCTCCACTGGGTGACTGAGCTCACCGGGAAGGCACAGAGCCCTTGTGCAGACTCCTGCCTCAGCCTCCACTGGGAGACTGAGCTTAAGGCATTCAAGGAATAAACATCTATTGCAGGTAAGCAAGAACTGCATCTATTTTTGTGCCCCCTTTTTTCAGTCCTGTACATAAAAAGAAGCCCATAGTCCCGATAGCTATGTCTACTAGTTTTTATTTTCTGTTTACACGTGTTGGCAACAGAATGAATTACAGTGAGCTGCCAAACACATGCTCCATAAACACACCCCAAGCAAAGCAGTGGCTGAAGACCTTACCCTGAGGGATTGTTCTGTGGCCTCTACAGATCTTGGGGCTGAGGAGTGTTTCTTACAGAGCTGCAGTTTGGGGACTGGTATTTTTAGTGCCAAAGAATTGTCCTCCTTCCAGCCCAAGCCATTTTGCTTGCCCTAGAAGCAGAGGCAGGCCTGCCTTGGTCACTGAGCATTCTTCTAAAAGCTGAATAATTGGCGATTTGGTGAAATATTAATAATCTCTCCATCACAATAGAGTAGCTCTTTCCTTAGAAAAGTCACAGCTGGAATACAGCTGGGGTAAGCACGTCACGGCGTTACGCTGCTAATAGACGTTGCTATTGCCATCCCCGTTGGGTGACGGTCGGTGCGGGATCAGCTCCCACTGCAGAGCACACAGCAGCTGGGTTGTTGCACAGTCACCTCCTGCAGTTGCAGGAAGAATGAGTTTCTCCTTCTGGGAGCTGGCAAATATTTTCTCCTTTCCTTTGCTTCCCGTTGGTAATTAGCAAAAGCAAGTCAGACGCGGTGCCTGCTATTCTTCATTCCACCGAGTGCCAAGCTGTATTTAGAGTATTCTTTGTTGGTTACCACCACAATGCAGTATTTGAGCTGGGTTAAATCCCAGGAACACCCTTATGATTGAAAGCAGCCGGGTGTAAATGAGCGCTCACACCTAGGATGGATGTGACCGCTTGGGTGGCATGTGGGGGCAGGAATTATTTCTCAAACAGCTGTCACCGTAATGAGATAGGGATTCACAACCAACAACGGAAAAAACTCACCTACCCAGTGGGGGCTTGGGAATCAGCGCAGACCGTGGACCACAAGTAATGTGTAACCCCTTAGAAAGCATTTTGCATGTTGGATTGTTGGGTTCTGGCTAGATGTTGTGGATGGTTTGAAGCTGTAGCTGCTTGTAGAAGACATCCTGGTGAGCCAGCACGAAGCCGATGGAGCCTGCAAGTGTGGTGTAGTCAACAGGCAGAATCCAGTTGTTTACCCACTGAGAAGATGAACCATTTTTTTAATTGCATGAAATTAAAACTAATGGAAAATTGTGTTGGACTCAATGACTCAGCATCCTTACAACAATAATTATATATCAACAAAAGCAGCTTTTGGGAAAAAAAAAAAAAGTAAAATGGGACTCTCTGAGTGGTATGAAATACTCTTTTCAGTTGCATAAAGAGTGCAGAGAGACGAAAGCGGTTTGCTAAGGGAAGAATTCCCCTGTATTAACATCAGCCCACTCTTTGCTGAGTAATCTGTTTCTATAAACAAAAAATGAGCAATTGAAGGAGAATGCATTGTTTCTATTTAGAAATAGCTCATCTAATCCTAATTTCACATTTAGACTGATACGCTGCCTACTCTCACGGATCTAAGACGATTTTTTTGTTCAGTAAATTTCCTCGCAGTTTGTGCAAATCCACAGGTAAATCTTCTAAACTGAGCGTTAGAGAGTTAGATTTGATACAAACTGTCACTTTACTGATGTTTAAGTTACATGGTTTTGGCTGTTTTACAGACCAGCATGGCACTGTTTTCCTGCTCCATTTATGCATACCCCAGTGTGGTAGCTGAGGGGAAGAAAATAACATCTGAATTCACTCGCTGCATAATGCTCTCCCATCAGAAAAAACCACGGTGCTGCTTTTTCAGAGGTGCTCTGTAACTGCACATGAACCAGTCACGTTATTCCTCCACAGATCCCGAAGCCAAATGGGAAGCAGATAGCTTATGGTTAGTAAATAGGTTGAATCCCAAGCAAAAACTGGTACCTTCAATCCTGGAAGAACAGAACTAGTTTATATGAATGAGAGGAAGCAATGCGGAAGCGCCGTGACACGCAACTATTTGAACGCCAAAACAAAGCAGAGCATCAAAATTTCAACTTGAACTGTTCATGCAGAAAAAAAAACTTTATCGGTCATTTCAGTGGCAAAAGGGAATGGCAGAATTGGTCTGGCTGAGTTTTAAAGAAATACTTTGTCCTAGAAATAGGCTGTTTGTCTCTCCTGGTGATCTTTCTTCTTAGAGGGAATAATTGCTGATAAGTAGACCTCGTAATGAAAATACAATATAAAGTCATTTTAAGCTAATGATTTTTCCATTGGATGCATTGTAAATGATTTACATTTTTATTCTTCATACTGTGTTATATCCTTCCCTCGTAAAACTAAATTATATATAAAATGGCTTGAATAAATGTATAGCATTTTCCTGAAAGTAATGTGATTTGAACACCTCAAAGTATCAGAAAAATCCATACGCTCTTACACATCACAGCTACAAAATCCAGAGTATTCATTTGTTTTTAAATAAAAAAAAAAAAAATTTTTTTTTTTTAAGGCTTGAGCATATCGCCTGACTCGGATAAACACTAAAGATAACTGTTACCGGCGAAGCAGAAGCATAAAATCCGAGTAAAATTCAAGCTTTCTAACAGTTCCATATTTACTTTAATCAGTGCAGAAAGAGCTTGAGAAATCCAGATGTAATGGGTGGGCGGGTCAGGCAGTTCTACCCATATCTGCAAGGTGGCTGGGGACAAGGCAGCCTCATCTCCCAAACCTCCAGTGGAGAGGACCAGCAAGAGAAGGAGCCCTCTTCTCCCCAGCCTGGTGGTTTTGCTATCCCTCCCCATCCTGCCTGTCTTGATGAACTACTTCACAGGTAGCTTTTGCCGGCAGTGCTCCTGCAGCAGACCGCCCGGCAGCAGCGCAAACTCACCAGGCAGCACAAAGGAGTGTGTAGCTCCACAGGCATCTGCAGTCGGAAGCCTCATTTCCCTTTGGATTTCTGCCCTGCAGCTGACAGAGCTGTCTGGTCACTTGGACGTCTGTGAAGTCTCTTGGCAATGGGGAGCCCAGATGTCCTAGTCAAGGATGTGCTTCTCCTGCAGATTTCCCTTTGGTGGGACATCGTACATTCTGCTTTGGCTGCTGAGTCTCATGGCATCGTCTCATTCATTCCTCTGCCTCAGAGAGGGCTGAGCACACAGCTGCATCATTCCTGAGAAATGCTTGTGTCACCTGTTCTGAACAAACTCTCTCCACCCAGCAGCTCCCCAGTACCCTAGACTGATGGCTTCTGGTGCATTGACTGTTGGTAGGATCAGAATGGGAATCCAAATGCCCAACCTGAGGTTTTCTTAAGTTTTTAGTTTCTTGTCCTATCCATGGTAGAAATGGCCAAGAGCTGCTTCTCTGCTTTGTCCTTAACCTTTTCCTTATTTGAAAGTGGTTATCTTCTCACATTGGTCTTCTCTAAATTTAAGCAAACCTAATTCCTTTCCTGGTAGGTCATGTTTTCTAGATCTGATAACTTTCTTCCTCTGGATTCCCTCCAGCAGTTCTTTCCTGAAGCCTTAGCACTCCAGCTGTGGATTTGCACTGCTGAACAAAGCAGAAGGAAAATCCCACGGGCCCATAACTTTTTCAAGCCTTGAGAAAAAATCTGCCATCTGCAGATTTAGAATTAGCTGGTTTTTACTCATCTGCTCATTATCCACTTGATAAAGAAGGTGTTTATAAAGAGCTTGTTGGATTCCCGGTCCCGTTGTTTTTATATAACTGAAGCTAAATAATGAAGCAGTTCAGAAACTAAAACCAAGTGTATTCTTAAAAGTGTAATTTACCACTTCAACACTTGAAATCATTACGTCAGGAATTGAGATTTTTCTGCAAGACTCATTTTAGAAGTATTGAGCTGGATGCAAGAACTATTTGGTAGCCTTCTGAAGCCCTTTGCAGTCAGAAGATCAGCATGGATAACAACTCCGGTGCTTTCTTACCTGCAAATTCTTGCAGGTGCCAGTGCAGATTATCTCAAAAATATCTGGAGTTGATCCCCTTCAAGCAGACACAATTTAGAAGACTGGGGAGACACAACTGGGTTTTTTTTCTCAGACGTGTCTCAGAATCAAGGCAGTTTTTAGTCTTCCTGGTGCTCCTGCACCAATACCTGCAGAGCATTAATCCTCTTCCAGTGGTTACGTGATGCCTCGGTGAAGGCACCATTCAGCACCTCGACACTGAAAATCAAGAAAGCAAATGAATTGAACAAACAGACAAAAGGGCTTAACTTGTGCAAGATGTTGTAAAATAAGATTCAGCTCTGTTGGCTTTTGAAAGACAATGTTTCCATGTTCGTTCATTATGTGAGTATTGAAGGATATGAAACATATTAAGGCCTTAAATCTGTGCTTGTCCTGAGCTCGTGCGAAGAGTTATTGATCTCATTTGTCGGGCGGTGAGCAGCAACTTTCTGGGCAAGTCCAGGTTTGCATTGCTCATAAAATGCGAGCGTAAGAGAATGTTTTATGCAAGCAAAGAAGTCATTCCTTTGACATTACAGACTATCATTTGGTTTTCGTTAAATTCATGGGTTTGATTAGCTCTGACAATAGCTGTCCTTGTTTCTCTTGAGTTTTGAAATAACTTTTCCAGTTACTCTACTGAGTTGAAATAATGGAGCTAAGTCCTATCTTGTATCTCATGAAGCTGTATTGAATGAATTGGCTATAAAATGGATTTATAAAAGGCAGGGTTGTCCCCAATAGTTTCTCCAATTGCTGAATGTAACATTGTGTTGTTTGAGGGAGGGGGATCATCCCTCTGTCATGCATAGCATAAGTGTCTTAATAACTACGTAGGAAAACAAGACATCCTTGGAATTGACTTAACAGGCAAGAGTAGAAAGCAAGTGCACGGACGATGCATTCAGGTTTGCAGCTGAAAGAGCTTTATGCACAGGGGAAACTGTCTTGAAATATGTAAGAGAGAATGGTGTTAAAAGGGAAACTCTGGAGAGAGACCTCCTAAACCGCAGCGGCGTGCTTTAAGCAATCATAGGAAGTAGAGAAAGGTTAGCCAAAGTCTGCCTTTGGTTTGGGGTTTTGTTTCGGTTGGGGTTTTTGGGTAGCATTGAGGTGTTTTAATCTTGTTAACATTCTGTTACAAGCACAAAATCGGTTCTTTAAAAGTTAACATGGTAGAAAGAAAATACAGAACTCCTTCAACTTGATCTGTCATGTGTGCAAGCTCTGCTTTTGGGGAGGGTGGGGTTAATTGCCTCCAGGAGATTAACTCTTCCTCTACTGAAAGCTGGTATTGTAAGATTTGGAGTTTGCTAATATAAGGAACCTTGCTTATTAATTTTTTTTTAGTTTTAGGAGGTTTTTTTAATAAATTTCAATTGGACTGTAAATCCATATTTTTTTCACGTGAGATTTATAGCTCCTTAGAAATGTGTGACAAAGCCCATCTATTGACAGCTGGGATTATTTTTGATGATTGCATTGAACTCCAGCATAACAGGTCTGAAATTTTTCATCACAGTTAGGTCCTTAGAACTCAAGCTAAGGAGGTGGAATTGTCTTTTGATACGTAGAGCTGAGCTGAAAGTGGTTAACAGAGAAGCTCATTATTTTCTTGAAGTAAGAGAGAGCTATTTAGGGGTTGTAAGACAAGGGGTTATTTTGCTCCTTGCTCCTCTGGCTTGATCTGCAGTGTCAGCATTCACCCACATGGAAATCACTAAAAGCCACCTTTAGTGTGAGAGGGGTTTCTTCCAGCAGGTTGCTCCCCTCCCCTATAGTACAGATGTTCTGGAAGAAACACTTAGTCGTCTTAATATTTTAGAGGCTGGAATAGTAGCTACTAATGCCTCAAGGTGATATCCAAGTAGGTGAAAAGGAATGGGAAGGGAGATAGCACCTGAGTGAAAATTCACCAGTAAACACAGTGCAAGATCTAACATGAATATCAAGTAACATTAATTACTTTAGAGCCTCTCTGTTTTCCTTGTGTGCATTTTAATTATTATTTCGGCATAACATAAGAACGAGGGCTGGTATATAGGAGGATAATAAGACTTGAGGCTACGACTGGCAGCTTTTGTAAGCGTAGGGTGGTTGGGCTGAGCAGAAGGTGCCCATGGCTGTGTGGTGCAGTGCATGCTGCAGTGCCTGGGATCAGTGAGGGGAAGGATTTCGTCCCTGAGTCACCTTGGAAGGACTGACCCAGTAAATAGTCCCACTTGCTGCCTTCTGGTGAAGCTGTGGTCTCAATCATGTGAGGCCAATGAAATCTCCAGTCGCCATTCTTCCCTGCACTGTGGCAGTAAAACTGACCCCACTGCCCCCTAATTATCCCATTCAACATTCAATTACCTCTGGTTTACCTAATACTCCCCCTGTATTTGAAGGCTTAAGTGGTCACGATTGTTTTTGTCAGTTCTTTCCCAGTATTGCTCTATTTATGTTTTGGCTAAATCTTGGTAGGAGGTTGAAATCTTGCAAGGGTTGAATCAACTCTTCAGCCTTCTGAGAATTACGAAGAACGGCGTTTCATTATTTTACAAAGGTTTTCATCGCCCTTTTTGTGACGAGGCTTTAAAATTTTTCTGCATTTTGGATTTCCCAGACAATAAGTGGTGCATTTGGCCAGACTTCCCACTCACTTATCATTTGTGTGTGGTTCCCTGCGAATCCATCTGCTCCCTCATTATCAGTTATTAAAAGGCATTTGAGACACTGATTAGCCTTGAGATTACTGGGGGGTAAGCACTAATATTTTCGTAAGTTGTGCTGAAATGTTCAAACCAATGCAAAGTTAAATGCCTCTTTGCAGAGACAAACAGGCGAGTGAGGGCAATAAAGTTCTTTGGCGTCCATTTCACGTGTACTCATCCCTCTGAGCTCCTGCCTGGAGAAGTGGAAACACCCCATACTTTGGATGTCAGACCAGTAACCTTGGTTAGTGAGACTGAGGCTGCTCCCCATTTCCCCAGTTTAAGCTCTGTCTGGATTTTTTTTTGCAAGACACTGTAGACTCCGAGGGGCTGGGCTATCAGGTTTTGGTTATCTCTAGTGGCTGGTTGATTGGTTAGTTCTGGTGAGGGCTGCTGCAAATATTTCTTCTTTCGGGGAGTTCTCCGGCCCAAAGGTGTTTCGTCGGAGCTGTCACATGTAGAGTCTCCCCTTCTTCCTCCGTGGGGTCAATGCTGTTCCCACACTTTTCACCTTAGGACTTACTGAGACCCCACCGAGGTGTAGCAGCGTGAGGATGGAGGTGCAGGGGAGGCCCCTCTCTTCCACCTGCTGAAAGGTCCTGCTTTCAGCTCCCCCAGCAGAATAAAGATGTTATAGCGTGGGGCTTTTTGGGTGTTTAGCCAACTAACTGGATTTTTAAGTGCGTGTGCAGCTCACACGTGCGTGTTTGGGCGCTCCCATCCACTTAGATCAGTTAGAGTCCCCAGACTTCTTTGTTTTTCAAACTAAAACTGCATTACGCCTAGACATGTTGAGCCAAATCTGTTCCTGGTGTTATTTCCCCGACTTCCCGAAGAATTACACCAGAGGTGAATTTAGTCTGGTGTAGCAGCTTTTTTTTTGCCTGGAGCAAGTCTTTATAGCAGAGTTGTATTTCTCTCAAAAGTATAAAGGGAACACTGACAGATCTGCAGCTCTGGTGGTGTGAGCAGGTGCAGCCCTATTAAATTATTTCTTATTAAATTGATTCTGCAACTTGAAGCTTGTAATTTTTGTTCTGCTATGGTTCTGTGACAGAGACCTTTAAAAACAGGCAAAGTATACATCTTTTCCTGTAATTCCCTTCTCCGGTATTATGATTTGAAAGATTTCTGTTTGTATGTAGCTCAGATTCTATTATTTATTTGGGTAATATCTGAAAATTACAGCCTTTTCTAGTTAATCACATTGAGCTGTGTCATCGCTAGTGTAATTCCATTTACTCCGCTGACATCCGGATGAATGTGAACAATAGTTTTGGCTTTTGTTTTCTTTTTTTTTTGGTTGGTTTTTGTTTTGTTTTGTTTAAGTGGTTTTAGGCTCTGTGGCATAAACTGGTGTGCTTTCCTTCCAGCCAGTGGAAGTATGCTGATTTACCCCCGCCTGAGAATCAGGCTTGTTATTTTAAGGGTGCCAGTCTTCAGCCAGATGAACTGTGTCATGTGCTGCAGAGTATTCCCTGGTATTAGGACCCAATTTGACTATCTGTGAAAAATAACCTGATGCCTTATGGCTTCAGGTAATTGCATACAGAAAATGTGCTCCACTTCTGCTGATTTTGGCTGGAATGGTGATTAATTTTTCAGTTTAGCTGGTTGCTTCCCATGCTCGTGTTACTGCAGTTACTGCTCAGCTGCTGTTAACCTTAGTATCAGAAGTAGACAGAAAGGTTTGCCTGAAGTTCCATGTCTTTTAACGCCTTTTGGGGTTCTTTGTTTGCTTGTTTCGCAGGTTTATTTCCTGTAAGACTCCAGGCTTAGGCTTGGAGACCCCAACCATCACCATTGAGCCCAGCAGCTGGAGCGGCAGTGAGAGTCCTGCCGAAGACATTGAAAGAATGAGTGATTCTGCAGATAAACCTATTGACAATGATGCAGAAGGTGTCTGGAGCCCTGACATTGAACAGAGCTTTCAGGAGGCTCTAGCTATCTATCCACCATGTGGGAGGAGGAAAATCATCTTATCAGATGAAGGCAAAATGTATGGTAAGTGGTACACATTTAGCCTTTGGAAATTACTGTCCCAGTGAGAACTGTAAAGCTCGGCTTGTTTGTTTGTACACCAACCCCTGGTTCTGAATTCGGTCCTTTTGGCATATGTCTTGAAGAAGTTGGTGAAGCTGAGGGAGCTCAGCTGGGCTGTGTGTTCCTCAGGACTGTCCAAACCAGTCCCTTCCCTGCGGGCACTAGGAAGCAATATTGCTGTGGAACTCTTGTATTTAGTGAATGCTATGCCGTGTCTGAATGGGACTGTTTAAAAGAAGCTTTTTTATGTGTCATGCCTTGAGCATAAAACAAAGCAAGCATTTTTCTTTGGTTTGTCAATAAATGGTGAAGAAAAAATGGGAAATCGAGTCTGTGCGGTCGCGTGGCAGATCCTTCGCAAAGTGATCAACTTCTTGTACTGTTCAGAAGCCTCTCGATGAAAGAGGCAAATTAGGGGTGCTTTTGTGCTTTGCTTTGGTTTTTTTTTTCCCCTTTTTTCTCCTCCCCTCTGCACACACAGCTATAAATCAGAGGCGGTGCTGACAGCGTTCCATAAATACAGGCTCGGTGGAGGGATGCAGACATCTGCACGCCCTGGCCGGGGCTCCTGCGAGCCCCCTCCCTGTCCCCCCCTCCCTGTCCCCCCCATCGCCCCTGGGCGGGCGGCCCCGGCCCCGGTTCGGCGGGCGGGCGGCGGTGCCCATGGCGGGGGGCACACTCGCAGCCGACCTCGCCCCTACCTGGCCGGGCTGTCCCGGGGCCGAAGAGGGGGGAGCGCAGCCCCGAGCAGATGGTGCTGCAGCTGCCACCAGCTGTGCCCTCGGTCTCCGTTCCCCTCCCTCCCCGAGGTCATGGAA
>JAAGNO010024706.1:0-10571 GCA_033439905.1 Ceryle rudis
GGGTGGTGGTTGCAAAGCCCCGGGCCGAAGCTGGCTATAGGTGTGGGCAGGGGCGGAGGTCGACCCCCGAGCTGGTGCAGCCCCTGCCTGTCACCAGCCGGTGTCCGGGCTGTCTGGCGTAGGAGTGCACAGCAGCGCGAGGCTGTGACTGCTGCTTCTCATTTTCTGCCTTTGTTTCACATCAGTGACCCCGATGCTAATTGCCTCTCTCTTCCCTGTCTGTGAGGGTGTTTCAAAGCTCCCCCCAGGAGTGGGAGAAGGAAATTTTCATTGACCTTGGTCAGACCTAATCTATATCTTCATGTAATTCTCGGTTGGAATTAGATTTAGGATCTCTTAACTTCTCTGGTTTCTTGTCAAAATAAAGTCATTAAGAACTATTTACAAAAATATGCCACAAAAATGACCAGAGGACTGTGACATCTCCCCTGTGAAGACATGCTCAAAGGTTTGGGGTTCTTCAGCTCAGAGAAGGGTCCAGTGAGACCTTATTGTGGCCTTTCAGTACTTAAAGGGAGCCTATAGGAAAAGCGAGGACAATCTTTTTAGCAGGACCTGTTGTGACAGGACAAGGGGTGGTGGGTTTTAAACTAAGAGGGGAGATTAAGACTTGATAAAAGGAAGACATTTTTTACAATGCCAGTGGTGAAACACTGGCCCGGGTTGCCCAGAGAGGTGATTGTTGCCCCGTCCTTGGAACCATTCCAGGTCAGGTTGGACAGGGCTCTGAGCAGCCTGCTCTAGTTTGAGACGTCCTTGCTCACTGCAGTGAGGTTGGACTAGATGACCTTTAAAGGTCCTTTCCAACCCAGAACATTCTATGATTCTATGATTTTGTGATATTCTTAAAACTAGTGAGCAGAGGGGAAGAAGCAGGCAGGTCTTCACACCTTTTGGTAAAAGTTCAATTAAGCCACAACATCACCATCTGTGAAATGCTGGCAATACTACTGATCTACTTAATACTGAATGCCCAAGAGCATTGAAGATAAGAATTTCAGAAAAGTGAGACATCTCATTAATTGCTGATAGGCGTGAGCTTTGGAGATACCTGTTCATATGCTGTTAAATGTGCTTTATTCAGACTTTTGCTTGTATTCTTTGTACAAAACCCATTATCTGTTTGTGAGTACAAGGGAGGTTTGGCAGATTCCCAGGGGCCGATGACAGGCTGTGTGGCATGGAGCCATCAGCCCTGAAGATTTGACGTTGCTGGAAAGCCAGTCTTGGGAGAAAATAGGCCTGTGTAAACATGAGTCGAGGGGAATCGGGATGTTGGCTTAGTGACGCCACTGCATGTTGTCAGTGTAAACATTTTTATTTAAGTCTTCTTTTGTTTCAACAATAAAAGGGAAGAAATCAACTCATGCTCAGAATACAAAATTTCACTTAGAAGCCCAGAACTGCATGAGACAATTTACCGTGTTTTGGTTTTGTTTGCTCATATGCCAAGGGGTCCCTTCGCTTACCCAGATGCTTCTCATCACACTTCCTTACAAAGATAATCTGTTCATCGCTGTTGCGTGGAGGGCACAACAGCAGATCCCAGAATACTCTGTTCAGGGCTTTGCTCTGAAGTGAGGGAGGCCGGTTGGAAATCTCATGGCACTTACTACAGCACCTAGCCCCTCTGCTAAAAGGTGTTCTCTGTAATACAGCTCCCATATTTTGAGGCAGACTAAGATTACATCTTGTATCTGTACAAAATTAACATTAAAAACAAGCACAGGAGGTAGATTTGCCACATCTTGTCAGTTAATCTGGTGACTTCATATGAAGCTATTTCTCTTCATTTTTATTCTTTTCTACAGCTGGCACAACAGTTGTTATATCACTTTTTTGGAAAGATAATTAATACTGATATTTGATTTACCACTTACCATATTATCTTTCTGATGGTCTCAAACAACACAAGGACACATTTCAGTGCTCAGCGTATATACTTTAACTACTGGTGGATTTGGTACAGGGAAATGAGTCTGTCAACAAGAGGTTAGTCGCCTACAAAATTGAGATTTCTGATAAGATCTTTCCATTGCCAGTTGGGCTCTGAAGATATTACTGGTGGTGAAGAAGTAAAAATGAAAGTTAAAGAATGCTGTAAAAATGAAAACCCAAAATACTTATAAAAAGCATTGGCAATTAGGGTCAGAGGAAGAAAAAGAAAATTGAATTCCAAAGGAATGCACTTATTTTTCTTTCCCCTTCTGTTGCGCAACAGCCAGCCACCTGACAATTGCCTGCTTTTGGCATTAGTCAGCTCTTGTATTAGCTTTTAATGTTTGTTGATAATTCTCTCTCATTTGTGCCTGTGGATATAAATCTGCTTATTTATATGAAAAAATGTGTTACCAGTAAATATTGTTAAGTCACTGAAGAGCTACATTGTGTTAGCCTTCTGATATTTATATGTCCACACATAACTAATTGGCTTCAGGGGAAAGTAAACAGCAGAGGTCTGTTTAGCCTCTTTCTGAAGGTCAAGGAACAAAATAAAAAGCATTCAAGGTCACATGAAGCACATTTTGAAGCTGGTTTGCACCATAGCTTATCCCATTTTGTTATATATCTTCTTACTTTGTGAGCATCAGAATTTGTGGCACATATATGCAAGAGACTTGTCTGTGATCTAGTTAATTGTAATATGGCCTGCTGTGCATACGTATAGCTTATCATACACTTGCTTTCACCCTGAATATGCATACATTTTAAAATTATTACTATAAGAAGCATCCACATTAAAATAATGGTAGAAAATAATAGGGAAATGCATTTGCAGCCTTAATTTCATCCCCTTTATAATAACATTTTTATTTCATGCAGCATGACCAATGCAATTTTTTTCCACTGGCTTCATGACGTGTTCAGCATGCAGTGCAGAATTAGATAAGAGTTGTGTAACTGATGAAGCTGGTCCCCACAGTATTCCTACCAAAATTTCTTTTTTTTCATTATCATATTTTTTTCCCAGTAATTTCTTAGTATCTGAGAGCTATTCCTATATCTATCATGTGTTTATGCTCCCAAATGTTGAGGTCTCTTCCCTTCGTTCTGCGTGTCCTACCCAGAGCTATGTGACTTTGATGCACCCTTAGTGAAATTATGACAGAGCTTCAGTGCTTTTCCTACTAGCAGGAGCAGTGAAATTGCAAGCAAAAAAAGCAAAAATTATCTGTCTTGTCTTGCACTGGGGAAAAATAATCAGATTAAACCTCCAGACCAGCTCCTTAAAAAGTAAAATAAATCCCTTTATAACTAGTAATAATTTACTTCTCATAAACCTATCAGCACCAGCCGGAGCTCAGGCACTATATAAACGTCTGCACATCTTGGCTTAATTACACTTGCCTGCAAATTCACTGCAAGTAATTTAGTAGAAGACATGCAAGAAAACACTAATTATTCTGACAGTTGGTATTAGAAAACACAATCTCTTGTTTAAGGAAAGTTAGATTAGCTGCCACGAGTACAGCCCTATAGCCTTCGCGTGTTGCCGGTGACACACTGGGAAGCCCTCTCAAGCTGGGCACGCCCCAAAGCAGTCCAGGTTCAAGGCCCTCTGCAAACCAACTGAAATCCTGCCCTTGCCCAGCTGAGTTGTGGAGTTTGGTGATGTGGGATGCCCTTGGCACAAAAAGCATGAACTGACTGGGGAGCAGATTCTGCTGTGGCTTTGAAATTCAATAGGTGCTTTGATTTTGAATTATTTGTCAGTTTTAGCCATTTTCCTGTGATTCCTGCCTGGTTATTACTTCAGTTCACTGCAGGTTTTTAAAGCCCTCTCTCCAGCATCAATGGAGCTGTTGAGGACAAACCAAACTGTTTGATATTCATATGCAAAACATTGTAAACCTCAGGACATCACTTTTTCCACATCTGCCTGTGTGCTGAAGTCAGTGACCAGGGTTTGTCCTTATCTCCTGTCTTGGCCAGGAGAGGAGGAGATTCTGCTGGGAGAGAGCACATGAGCCTGCCTGCTGTCTGCATCAGTCCCCATGTAGTCCTCTCACATCTCCAGCTATTCTGTTATGAATGTCAGAGGGTACATCCCTGGCTATTTTCTTCTGTTTCCAGTTCGAGGACTGCTGTTTATGACTCTCTCACCTTGTTTTGAACATGTAAGTATAGTGCACTTCCACAGTGTCTCATGGCAGCCAAGTTCCAGAACTTAAATACCTGTTAGATAAAGGAGGACTTTGGAGCACTCTGGAAAAGAGGAACTCTCTTCCCAGATTTACCAAATGCCCTCTACTCCTGGCATTTCATGATTTGGTGAAACACGGTTCTGTACATGTTTTATTTGCTACTTTGTGATTTTGCAAACCTTGATCTTACCTTGCTTCAGCCTTCTCCAAATTAAGGCCTCATGGTCTTAGCAGTCTCTCCTCCAAAGGCAGCTGTTTCATCCCCAGCTCCTTTCTGTACCTGCTCAACTTTACTATGCTTTTCATGAGCACTGTGTGCAGGTCTGGTCTCCACATTACAAAGCGTGGGCTCACCGCAGTTTTACACAGCAGAAAACAATGCTGTCTAGTTTGTTCTCTAACAGATTTCCTTGGGGTTTGTTGGCTGCCACATCATAATAAACTGAAGGTGTCCAGTCTTCATTTTAAGATATAAATAGTATAAAAGATTCCCACTTCCCTTAGTCTGTTTCTCCAGTGGCTTCCCATCCTCATTGTAAAAAACACGCTGATTTTTTTATTTTAAATTTTCTTTGTTTAACACTCAAACTTTGTTTTTCTACCTACCGATTTCTCCTGTCACTGTGAATGTACATATACACCATATAACTTTGCGCATAATGTACACAAAATTGAGGTTTCATTTTATCAGGGGAAGTGAGAATTCTAACAAAAGACAGAGTGATCCTGGGCTTAGCTACCAGGATGCAGAGATCCGTCAACACTGTGTGCAAGATAAAACTGCTTCTCCTGCTTCTGTTTGGTTTTCTTTTTAGGAAAGTACTAAATCTCAGAAACCAAAGGTTTGGTATTCTAACAAGCCAGTTTGCTTGTGACACTAAGCAAGATTTAGTATATATCTTTCTTGTTAGCTTTTAGAGTGAGCAGCTTGAGTACTGTGTATTTCACTAACTGGTACAGGACTGTCTATCACTAGTACAAAGACAGGAGAGAAAAAAACAACCTTTTGAATAAATGTATTTGAATACTGGTGTCAACTGAAATATGTTCCTCTGCCACTACCTTTAATCTACCAAAAATATTTTAGATACTTCTTGGGAAGATACTTTGCTGCATTTATTGATAAATATTAGAGTGTTGAGTTAGGAGAAACATTTGTATAAGTGTCTGGATTTTCATTAGCCTAATTTAGTTTATGAACACAGAAAACGCCGATTCCATTGGTAACAATTACAATTATTCAGGCGGTAGAAAACATCAGTTTTAAAATCCCCAATTTTGTAAAACATTTGTCCTAGCCACTACCTAGATGTAAAAAGAATCATCTCTGAGTATCACTTGTGTCATATTTACGATGTAAAATGGCATGTGCATCTATCTAGATAAAAATAATCTCTGTGACATAAGATGTGATATGACCATGCTGTTTAACCTAGCCTGAGCAACACTACGTAGCAGATATAAAGTTTTATGTTTTCCGCATCAGAGAAACCATAAGCAATGGCAGTCCAATGTGTAAGCAGGGGATGTTGAAATACAACTTAGCTAATCATTTGCTTCTCTTTCATACAAAGTGAAAAATGTACCCGCTTTGGTTGTACTTTAGTTTCTGTCCCCAGCACTGAAAACATTACATGAAGAACTTCTCCAGTGTGGTTGGTAGGAATTCTGTGCAGAGGGAGCTAATGGGAACAGACCTTTGTTCATGTCCTGTGGTAGCCAGTCATTCACTGGGCAGCCCTGACCCTGCTAGAATGGATACCTCAGCATTACAGTACACAGGCATCGCTGCTAAATAGAGTAGGTTTTTAGATTGTTTTGCTTTAAGAGAACACAGAAAATTAAGCTTCTTTTGCGTTGTTCAAAGTCTAATCTGAATCCCAAGTATCAATTTCTCTCTGTGCTTTCCAGCAGAACCTGTTCAAACAAAAAGTTGTTGAAGTTAAGGGGTGTGTCCCACAAAGAGCTCTGAAATTAATTTCTTCCTTGAGCCTTTGCTTTCAAGTCTGGGATGGCCTTTTACTGTATGTAAACGCTTGTCCCTTTCCTCCCTATCTTCTCACATTTCCACCTGACACAGTTCAGGTTATTTATTTCCATAGCACAGTCCTCACCTGCCAGTACCCATCCCATAGAGCACCTCAGACACATATCACTCCGTCACTATTGCTATAGCTCCCGTTTTCACATCTTCCATTGTCACCTTTGTCCATTGAATGCTATTAACCTTTTCTCACGCCTTGGCATTTTCCCATTTGTCATATATCTTTGCTAGCTTCTTGTCAAATAACCATTGCTATTCCCAAAAACTCACCTCTGAGGTTTACCCCAAATTCATAATCTCTCCCTCACCCCATCTTGTTTTTCTCCCCACGTGGGGCACCTTCAGCCTTCTTCCAGACTGCATCTGTCTCTTTCCCTCTCTTGCAGCACTTAATCCCCTGTTGACTCAGCAATCACAGTGACTTTGCTCTTTGGCCTCATTTTAAGGTAACTGCCAGGAGCAAGCCATTAACACATTTCGCTGGTCCCAGAGTTGATGCTCCTGCCCCTGCCCTTCAGTGCCCACAGACCCACCCCACACACAGAAGTGCTGTACACAAACACAGGGAAGTACTACAATGGACACTAAGTGAGGGGTACGTTTTACCAGCTCAGCACAGTGTGTTGACTAATTCCCAGTATTAAAATTGTAGTATTAAATGTAAATTACAAAAGTAATAAATGAGCTTTATCCACCAAATCCCCGACATTTTATATTTCATCCTGAAAACTCTTTTATGAGCTCTGTTACAGCCGTTAGCACTTGTTTTAATTAAACTTACTGCACAGCATGCAGCTCAGTTAACTAGTTTTCAGTTTTCAAAGAAAATCAGTAAGCAGTTCCAATTGCATTTTTCTGCCATTCTTCACATGCTGTGCTTTAACATACACAAGAAAAATGTTGATAGAGGATTATATATCTCAGGGGAGGATGATGGAGATGTGAAACTTCTTACTCTTAGGCTATTTTTTCCAACTTAGTTTAGGTTCTTGAGGTTTGTAAAAGTATTTGGTGTTCGACTGCAGCTTGGACGTCTGCATTAAAAGAAGCAGGTGGTCTCAGCACCCTGGACAAAGGATTATAAAGCTGCCTCACCGTGGTTAGATCCTTCATTGTCAGTCTTGGCAAAAAAACCCTGGCTGGTTTGTAGGGCTGACAAATGCTTTCTGCCTTCGGCTGTGACTGTATCAGAAGCTAATTGGATGGGTGTTGTCTGTACAGTGCCTCTCCTGAGGATTTCTCGTGACTTTAATTCCCAGGGCTATCAGCCCAAAAGAGTCATAGTAGAAAAAGTGGAAAAGAAGAGCCTTTTTTTAGAGAATGCAGCAGCATCAGAGCCCTTTGTTGCAGCTGGTTTGAAGTGTCTCTCCATTGACATCTAGTGTCCATACAGAAAGATCTTTAGATTCCTCACAGCTGTGCTGGCAATCACCTAAGTCTTTAAAGAATTTTCCCCATAGTTGTTAAGACCTCTTAATGACAATAACAGGTCAGACAGGAGGTGAGATCGATGGTGAAAACACACATAACACTTTGTGATACACAGGGACTTCTGTAGACGGCTGTATTCTGAATGGCTCTGGAAACCCTTTCAATATGTTGAAGTTCACAAATATTATCCTATTTTAAGTTATCCTGTGAATACCTGCAAAATGCTTTCAATCTCTTATCTTTCCTCAGAGCATACAAGCAACTGTGAACCAATAAATATTCAACACAGATTTTATGAAGTATTGTACTTCTGTAGTCAGGCATCATTCTAATTTTCTTTAATTAAGCAAGAATCTCTTTCCATTATAGAAGCTTCTTTATTACACTCCATTATATCACGAAAAGCTATTTAATAAGGAACTGTCTTTATTTTTACAATGATGGCAAGTTATTTTCATATTGATTTATTTATATTGTAGAAATTCCAAGTTTACAAAAGGATTTGTTGTTTTGCTTTTGCAAAATCTTGAACAGTGACAGCGAGCAATCAATCATGTCGTTAGCGTACAGTTTGCTCCATAGGCAAAACCTTCACAGTACTTCCTCCTGCTCCTTCAGTCAGCCTTATGTGCTTATGTTGGGGTAGTGCATAGAGGAGATATGCTAGAATCATGTCTCCACCATGCTTAGTCCTAGATTGCTGTGGAAAAGTCCTTCCCTATGCAGAAAACTCCCTGTAGGTTCATATTTCAAGCATTTCCATTTCAAAGGCAGTTGTTTCAAATGAACTATGCTATGAAAGCTTAACAAGATCTGTTGTGCCAGTATTTGTGTAAGTGTTACAGCCTCGGAAGAAGAGTAGAACAGCTCCGAGGGTGCACACCAAGCATAGCTCCTATCTGTGAGTGACTCTGTGGCTCCAGGGGCTCACAGACTGGCAGTGTTCTATGATCCATTCCTTTTCAGCCTTTCCTCAATATCTCATAAGCTCTAGAAGATCTGTCTCTTGGTTTGGCGCTACTTGACATGGGGGGGGGGGGGTCCTGTGCTTGCTAGCTACTGGAAACTACTGATGTGCAAATAATAGATCTTTGCCTTGAAACAGTAGAAAAACCTCTGCTGAAAAAGAGCTAAAACAGGCTTGAACTTTTTCTGTGAAGGTCAGAAAAGGGTGATACAATATTTCACATGATTTCTGGAAAAGCCACTGTCATCAGTTTTTATAGATGGTCAGATATTTTCCCTCTTTCTCCTTTCACTGTTCTGGTATTTAAAAATACTTGTTACATTAGCCCAGCTGTCAGAGAGTCTGTATTGAAAGAACCTGCTGAATCAATACATCCAGAATAGGAATGAAAACATCGTTAAAATCTATCCTGCCTAGATTATTCATAATTTAACTATAAGGCAAAACATGTGATCATGAGCAATGAAGGAATGTGACATAAATAATTTCATTCAGAGCAGTGCATTAGTGCAGGCACTGGCAGAACTACTGCAGCAGCAGCCAGAGCCTTTAATATGAAACTGCTTCAACAGTGGGAGTTACAAATACACATTTGTATCCATCCTTGCCACGATCCTTTGGCCACCCTGACTTTTAATCCTCGGTAGGACTCCAGCAACACCAAATTGTGCCTCCGTGGTTTCACTGAATGGAGGCAGTGGCTGCAGCCAGGAGCATCGCATTGCTACGGCAACACATCCCACTTCCCGGGGGACCTCGTTGCCTCGGCGACATTGGGCGGGCAGGCGCCGGCAGATCAAATTGTCTCCAAGCAGCTTCCCCAAACAAAGCAGGGCAGCCCTGGTCTCTAGACGGCAGGAATGCAGAGAGGTAGATGACCTGATGAGTGTAGGACCATGTGCTCACAGCCCGCGGCTGGATTAGGAGTAGGTGACCAGTGTGCATGGCTCCTTGCAGGTAGTGAGACATAAGGTTACTTCCAGAAGATGCCTACCAGGTCAAAATGGGATGGCAGGAAAGACAATGTCAGCAAGAGAGGATTAGCTAAAGGGAGCAAGTGCTGAGGCCACCCTCCTTGGTTTGTATAATCAGGACCTGCAAACATTGTAACATCAGAAATGATTGCCTCCTGTTGTATTATGTGTCTATGTAATTTTAGAATCATAGAATCAGAATCACAGAATGGTTTGGGTTGGGACCTTTAAAGGTCGTCTCATCCAAACCTCCTGTAGTGAGCAGAGACATCTGCAACTAGAGCATGTTGCTCAGAGCCCTGTCCAACCTGACCTGGAATGGTTCCAGGGATAGGGCATCTACCACTCCTCTAGGCAACTTGGGCCAGTGTTTAACCACTCTCAGTGTAAAAAGTTTCTTCTTTATATCCCATCTAAACCTCCCCTCTCTTAGTTTAAAACCATTACCCCTTATCCTATCACAATAGGTCCTGTTAAAAAGACTGTCCTTATTTTTCTTATATGCCCCCTTTAAGTACTGAAAGGCCACAATAAAGTCTCCCTGGAATTTTCTCTTCTTCAGGATGAAGAACCCTAACCTTGTAGATTGATTTTAGGGTACTGCAGTGCCGCATTACACTGTGTCACATTTAGTACACAGCATTAAGTAGGCAGTGGATTAAAGATAAATTTACACAAGCAAATAAGCTTGTGTTAATACTGTAAGGCCCAAAGCTTCCTGCTTGTGTGCCTAACAGCGGTCTGGCAACCAGACCCAACCCAATGCTGGCAAGTTTTCAGGAGCCTGTACACCCTTTATCACAACTGTGCTCACAGAGATCTGCATCAAGCATGTTCTGTGGATTTCACTAGAGCCACCTCTGGAACTCCTAGTAAGATGAGAGTGCTCAAAGTTTGATGCATAGATATTCAGTTAGCTGCATGTGAAGAGCGTTTTGAGAAACAGGAAGATGGTAAAGGATAGAAGAATTTACTCAAGAAGTCAGGTAATTTCCTTGTCATTTGTCAGT
>JAAGNO010024706.1:10671-33786 GCA_033439905.1 Ceryle rudis
TTAAAGATAAATTTACACAAGCAAATAAGCTTGTGTTAATACTGTAAGGCCCAAAGCTTCCTGCTTGTGTGCCTAACGGCGGTCTGGCAACCAGACCCAACCCAATGCTGGCAAGTTTTCAGGAGCCCGTACACCCTTTATCACAACTGTGCTCACAGAGATCTGCATCAAGCATGTTCTGTGGGTTTCACTAGAGCCACCTCTGGAACTCCTAGTAAGATGAGAGTGCTCAAAGTTTGATGCATAGATATTCAGTTATCTGCATGTGAAGAGCATTTTGAGAAACAGGAAGATGGTAAAGGATAGAAGAATTTACTCAAGAAGTCAGGTAATTTCCTTGTCATTTGTCAGTTATTGTAAGAATCTTTTCTCCCTTTACATATGTAAACTGTTAGATTAAAAAGACTCTTGCCTACTGTAATTAGCCCTTGAATAAATTGCATCTCTTGAACACAAGCTGGTGTGTCCTGGTTTTGTGTGTGATCAGTGCTTTGCTTTTGTTAAGCCTTACACGGATTCTTGCAGAAGAGCAGAGCCTGCTTCAGGGGGTCTAGTGTTACCTTTTGCCCCTGGAGACATTACCATATGCTGCAATGCTATGGCCCAATGCTGTTAACATACCTGGGTTTAAGTAAACATTGCCTGTACTGAGAGCTGCAGGTATATTACTTCATGTATCCTTCTGTTTCTGATACTGGCTTTACTCTCTCTGAGACAGTCTTTGTGCATATTCTGAAAGCTGTCTTTCTTCTCACAATCAAAGCTGGGGTTAGTTGTGTTTACAAAGGATTCCTGAACTGTGAGAAATGTTTTTCAGAGCATGTGGTTTTGCATCATTCAGCCTTGAAAAGATGCTGCTTTCCCTGACCTCTTGCTGTTTTTTCTCAATGACTCTGCTAATTGCATCAGGAGCCTTGGGAGTCACATTTTCCTTTCACATCTAGGAAAGATCCAATCTTTCCTTACCCTCTACCAGATGTATCACATATCCAGTCCCTCCTTTATTCTGTGGCTCAAACACACCAGCCATTTTTCTGTCTTCTGTGGATGTGATCTTCTATCACTCTTGTCCTGAATAAACTCTGCCACTTTCCTGGTTCATTATTTCCACCATTCCATTTTCCTATGAACTTCCGTCTTTCTTCTCCTCCCCTGCACCAAATACATTTCTTATCTTCTCCATCAACATCTTTTACTACCTGTCTTCAGTCAAATCTGTCAGCAGTCATTCTGCCAGCGTTGTCCTCTGTCACCATTTGAAATGTGCTGGTGTTTTTTTCCACACTTCCCCACCACAGCTGGGCAGTGCTCTCCAGAAACATCTGAAAGGGGGCTTGGCACACAGAGACTATCATGGGACCACGTGGTCCCTCCTATTGGAGGGATTCATCTGCCATCTTTCACCCTATACTTAAATTCAGATCAGCTTGTGGAAGGCCTTTTGTTTGCTCCAGCACACTGAGAAGCCTGACAACACTAAAAAAAGGACAGCCAGGAATGCGTCTCAAACCCACACATTTTGGATTCTGATGTCACCTCAAAACCATTTGTTCCTCACACTGATGCTCCACATTATCTGCAGTTGTGCAGGGGGCCGTTCCCTTCTAAACACACAGCAGTGATGTCAGTTCCTTGAGGTTTAATTTGCAGTCAGCAAGAAACTAGATGCAACATGCAGAAAAAAAACCCCTGTTTCCTCTCTTTCTTCACACCCCTTTAAAGGTGACTGGTTTTTCTGAGTCACAGCTAACACAAACCTGTTGAAAAAAAAATCAGCCTAGATTTATACCTCAGCTTAGAGGAACATAAAAGACCATTTAGTATTCAAAGTATTGTTTTGAATTATTAATTAGGACCTCTGTCTGGATGAGCTGTCAGGTCCTTCTTCAGATTTTGTGGAGTTTATTTCACTTGTCATCTTGAGCAATCTTTAATGTGCAGAACACAGGTTTGCCCATGAAACGGGAAGATTGCTGGCGAAGTTTGGCTCTGCCTGTGCATTTGCAGGAGGATCTCAGTGCAAGGGGATATGTACTGCAGTTGTTCCTTTGTTCATATTTAATCATACGAGAAAGAAGATGTAATTATGGCCTGTCTCCCTCAATCTCCTCCCTGCCTCTGAGTATTTGAACTCGTTGAGATAAAGGCAAGTGGGAACATAGTTTTTCTGACAGCAGAGTGCATCCCAGAGCAGATCAGAAGCAACTCTGCCCCGATCACTCTGCAGTTTCCATTTGACAATGATTTCCCACTGAGCAGTCTCTCATGTGACAGAACGTGGCCATTACAAACATCACTGTGAGTACCAGAACCTGATCAAAGCTAGAAGCTTTGGTTTTCTTTGAATGTTTGACAGCCCAGTCAGACTGTTCTTGCTTCACTTTTCCCCTCAATCGCTGGCTGATTTCTCTGTATCTGAAAACACACTTAGGCAGTTACTAGATTTGAGGCTGCATCATTAAAATGGGGCTTGGCTCAGAAACAGTCTTCTTTTTTTTTTCTATTTAGCTGTTTTAGCTGTGTATTTTCTATTTAGCTTTGTATCGCAAGGCAAACTCAATTCATTTACACTCTAAACCTATCAACCCCTTGAAAGCTCAGCACAGGATTACAAAAGATTTGCTGCCAAAGAATTCCGAGAACTGAAAATGTCTTATGGAAAAAGGTGTTTCAAGCTTGCAGTTTTGGTTCAGCTTCAGGCAGAAATGAAACTGTAACATCAAAGACAAGAAAGGACTGGAAGGGGCAAGGAATGCTGAGTCAACTCACCAGCCTCCCAGAACAAGGGCTTAAGAGGGTGGCAGGGGGATGCAGATTGGGATGCTGGTGGTGAGGGATAGTGTTGGACCAGACCAAGGAGAAACCTCCTGACTCTGAGCAGTGCAGCAGTTCTGGAGAACTACAGAAAAATAACAGGCAAAGAGAAGACAGCTGATTGATGAAATTGCCCAAAATGAGGAAGGAGGGAAAAGGCTGCAATATATAAACACTTTAATTGCAAAGCTGTTTAATCTGAGGTGTCCTAGGAGATGATAGAGAGAGTGTTATTGCTGCTTCCTAGGCTATGTAACGGGCTCAGAAACTGGTAGGGAAATTTTCCACTTAGTGACAGGGATAATAAATTATAAAAAAGATAAGAGTTTATCTCAAAAGCAATGAGCTGCTATTTTCTCAAGACCTTGCCGCCAAACTTTAAAAGAAACACTGTGGAAATCAAAGCAGTGTTCAAAAGGAGGGAAATCTGTTACAGAAAGATTGCTGATTTAAATCTTCTTTCAGTCTTCAAAATTGTTTTTACACAGAGAGAGGCTTTAAGCAAGGGGAAAATGTATTCCAGTTGCTTGGGATCAAAATCCAAGTCTCAGACACATAGGAGAATAGTCCAGAGAGAGAAGCCAATAATTAGCTGCTGAAAAAAAGCCATGGCAAATGTGAAACTCAATAGGGGTGGAAAGTGAAGGGATAAAAGGACAAAGGAATGGAAAATGTTCTTTCAGAATCAAAAGTGAAGCTAAACCAGAGGATTTTAATATGTGAGGAATAACCAAAAGGTTATATGTGAGGAATTCTTGGGAGTTAATGAGTATGAAGGTTGCACAGTGCAGTACTGGTGCTTAGAAGGAAAGTTGCAGAGAGCTTGCTATAATGGGAAGAGCCTATTCCCACTGTGGAAAAATTCAGAGGTGAACTTGGGAAAGAGGAGGTTAAATAAAATGGAAAAGATCCTCATGAAGAACTTCTGTGATGAGTGAAAATAGGGGTCAATGCTGGGTGCCCACAGTGGGAGTGTGGCCAGTAGCTTCATGGAGAAGGGGAACCTGGAGCTGCTGGGGAGCCAAACACAAGCTGAGAGCCTGGCTGTGGCCAAGGTTGGGCTGGGGGTTGGTGGGGGAAACAGCTGAGCACAGTAGGGAGGCAGAGGGAGTTGGACCGGGCTTTGCGGCTCAGCGTCCTGCAGCTCTCATGGTCCTCCTTGGCTGCTGCCATTCTCCTTGGCCCCCACCCTGGGAATGGGTCAGCCCTATGCGTTGCAGGGGTCATGAACATCAGAATCAACGCATCTGAAGCTTTAAAAAAAAAATTAGTTGCCTTTAAACTGAGATATTTGAAGATCGAAGAACTAAACAATGAAGGAAAAAATGACAAAACTAAAAATCCACTTCTTTTATCATGCATCAGGAAAATAATTGGCCAAGTGCTAGACGTGGAAGGTCTGCTCCAGCAGCTGTTTTCTGCAGCTCAAGTGAAGGGAAGCTGTGCACTCTTCATTAGTATCATTTCAGACTTAGGCTGTATATAAGAATAAAAAATGATGGCTTCTTATATTAAAAGGCACAGTTGCTTGCCCAGTTATCCCTGTCACAGGGTTCAGCTTCTTCTCACAGTCAAAAGCAAATAGTTTAAAATGTGCTTTTAAAAAGGCCAGTACTTTGGGAAAGGTTCAATTCTTGTTGGAATTTTGACTTGTGTATATTTTTTACAGGAAAAGACCCAGTAAAGAAGGTAAAATAGAGAAGGCAACAACCACTCACTGTATCAGCAATTCAGGCTCCCAGACTGCGAAGAGCTGCCCCCAGGGAAATGAGATTATATTTTACTTATGACATAGATTTCTCATTCATCTCTAAATTCATATTGAAAGAGATTAGGGAAAAGCCGCTGGAACAGAAGGAAAATCACGACCAAACCGTGGAAGCAACGAAGTCTCAGGGAACACTCTTTTGGAAATGAATACTCTGGTTGCTGGAACAAGTTAGAGAAAGTAAAGAAAACTGCTCTGTGCTTCCAGTAAATGGGAACCTCTTTGGATATTTATTTATTTATTTACTTATGGAAATAAGTCAAACAGTATTTAGGGCAAAGATTTTCTTGGGAAAAAAGGAGTCGTCAAGAATAAGTAAAACATTAAATAGTAAATAACTTCTTAACAGCAGATTTTTTTTTTTACAGTAATTTTAGAATTAATTTAAGCTTAATTTCACAGCATATGACAGAAAAAGCTGATATCTTATGAAAACAAACACCAAGTGGTAAGGACTATTGGATTTAATATATAGGAATTCAGGAGCACCAGTGTTTGCAGTAAGATAATGACATATTTTAGCAAAATGTGTACTACTTGTGGTGTTTACTTATTAAACAAAGCCTTTATATTTGAGATACTCTGAAGTAAACAAAAAACCCACAACTCTACATATTACAATTTATCAAGCGTTACATTAAATGCATAAAGAATAAGAAAAGAAGATATCCCAGACAAAAGTAGGAAAAAAAAAAAAAGAAAAATCTAGCAAGAGCACAAGAGATTATGCCTTCCCAGATGGATTCTACCAAGCATTTAAAATTCTTTGAGGGGCAATTGGGTTTGCATCCTGTGTGCAATGAGCTTACATGTGAAAATGAGTCTTTTTTCCCCCAAATATGTAACCCATTCATTCTCTTGCAGCTCTTTATTGTGTCTTAGAAGGTGCCATGTTCTGCCAGAGCTCAATATCCCTGCTGAATCCCAAGGTGTTCACCTCTCTGTCTGCACAAGCTGTCATCCATTAGCTGGGTTTAAACAAACTGAGCTCAGACTGGCTTTGCAGTGACCAGGTAGTACCCGTGGAGGGCTTGCAGCCACTCACGGTGCGGCAACCCCAAGAGAGATTTCTGTTGCCATTTGATATAGAAAAGGCTGTGAAGAGCTGGAGCAGAACTTGTGGGCAGAGTCCCTTTCAGGTGAACCTTCCTCCTCATTGTCTCTGTCATTAAATGAGGCAGGCAGAGCTCAGGCAAAGCTGCCCTGGAGCTGTGGGTCACTAGGTAACAACTCTTTGGCCATATGTTCTGTGGATCTATGAATCTTAGAGTTATTCTTGGTGTCCAGTTGAAAGCATCTGTGTGCATAATGAAGTTGGATTTCCCATCTTCATCACCACGGTCACCTAGGTGATGTTGGCACTGCAGTTAGCCTTCAGATTTCTCAACGCAAACATCCCAGGAAACCAATGATTTTAGGAAGATCCCTCCCTTTGAAGTTGAATTGTGGCAAATTTTAGGAGTGACACATGGTTGCCAAAGATCTTCCTTCAGAAAATACTTGTGAATGAGCACTTAACAGATTTCAAGTTTCCTAGCAATCACATTTCAGAGACTCTAAAACAGTCATATGACTAGTATGATAAGCAGATCATTTAGAAAATAAAACTAACCATAAAAATAAAGATGAGTATCTTTTGTGAACACCTCACTTCAAGATCTTACTGTTGTCCTGAGCAAAGCTTTACCAGGTTAGCTGAAATGTGAATAAAAGGGACGGGAAGTAAGAAGAAGACACTCTAAATGCAGTAGGCTGGGCATTGTCGATATTACCACTACTAGCAATGGAGTCAGGGTAAAGAAAGGGCTGGGCTCAGAAAAACACTACTTGTTTATTGATGGTGTAAATGTTGCTAGGCTACATGGGTTAAATTAAAAGCTCCATCCTTTCCCAGGGTGTACACCACCTTCAGCAAAGAATGCTCTGAGCATTTAGTAAAAGGCGGGAGTGGGTTCCCAGATAATTCAAATTTACCAGAAATGATCGACCAGAGGGGTTTAGTTACAGAAGAACCTACAGAAGACAGAATATTAGTCAAGTACTTAGTAAAGAAACTTTTCAACATATGTAGAAATCAATACTTATTTTAATTAATTAGGTGCTTTGTTCATCCTTTTCTCCTCGTTGGGGGCAGAGATTTGGGCTGTGAGGTCTTTGGACTGAGCAAAATAGTTCTGAGTGACATCATGTGCTTTTTTCTTTTCCAGAGGGAGTAACCTTGCTGCAATAAACCCTAATCACTGTTTAAGGGACCAAGGTGGAGGAGCTGAAATCAGCTGTGTTTCACAATCCAGTTCGCCTTGGAATATTTCCCTGCAGAGCTTCTCTACCTCCCCCTGTGCCTGGAGCCGGGGGTGGGGGGAGAAGCTGGGGGAGAGGGCAGCATGGATACAACCCTGGGAGGGGCTGCTCTCCTGTATCAGCAAACAGCTGAAGCATCTCTAAACATGCCTGTGCTGGTGAGTGGGACAACTGCATGCTTCATTTTGTGAGAAGAGCCAGGATTGGTCTGCGCCTTTGGAGCAAACAGTATGTGGGACAGAGGAGTGCTTCATCCTCTTAGCTTGACCCATAGGGAGGAAAATGGGGAAAACCCCAACAATTTATCATCAACGCATGAGAGAACTCATGCACATCACAAGGAATTGCTCATCTCGGGAGAGACAGACATTTCACACCAGCACCAAGTCACCATGCTGTGTCACCATGCCTCATTCATGATGACCCTGGCAAAAGAACCACCTCCAGATGCCTCCCCTGTCCAGAATAAATCAAACTTTCCCATCCTGGTGCAGCTTTTGCTGACTGGAGACAGGGGGGATCTGGGACAACCCAGCTTCATCCACCTGGAGTCACTGGCGCTACGGGCAAGGACAAAGACAGGGAAAGCTGCCCAGAGCTCTCTATCCCCATGCACCTTCCTCATCTCAGCAGTGGCAGATGCCAGATTGCTTCCCAGGGTGCTGCCAGAGCAGGAGGAGACCCTGCTCTAACCTCCTGCCCAGCACAGCTTCAGGCTCCTTTCCAGGAGAAGCCTCTGCTGTTAGAGCCAGGATCCAACCACCCTGCAGAAGCTCTCAGTGCTCTGCAGCTAAGCACGTCTGCCACAGCTGGGAAATGGGTGGGCAGGCTGGGAGAACAGTGAGTTCCCTTCAGCGAGTGATCTCCTGCCATCGACTGCCAATTCCTGAACTTTGGCTCCAGCCAGGGGGCAGTAAACGAAGCAGATAATTGCCTGGCAGTGATTGATAGGGAGTCAAGGGTGAGAAGGGAGGGAGGGATGGGGGATGAGCAGGAGGATTATGTTTCAGGGGGAAGTATTTTTTTAGGATTTGTCTATGCAGGCAGGCAGGAGCTTTTCTGAATCGCATGGGCTTAGAGGACTCACTGTAATTTTACACATTTTCAGCATTTCAGCTGGTTCTACTGAAATCTGCTTAGACATTAAAGATGGGAAGGGACAGAGAACTGAATTCCTTCTTTTTGGTCTACTAGGACGAATATTCAAGGCTAAATCGCAGTTTAGAATTTTTTGATGGTATGAGTGGAGAGAGGAAGGAGCAAGCAGCTGCCAGCAATAAATAACTATTAGGAAACAGTATTAGGAAATAGTACTGAGAAGAAATGTTGCTGCTAGGATATGCTTTCAGCCTTGGGGAATCCATAACCAGGCATGTCAAAATTTACTTTGGTATCCAGAGCTCATGTGCAACTTCTCTCAGACCCAGAGCAGCAGCAGCACTGATGGAGAAGCCTGAGCTTGGGTCTCCGATGAAGAAGGGAAGTCAGCTCATAGCATGGATAAACATTGCAGGCTTCCAGTCAGCAATGCTGAGGATTAGCAACAGCATCACGTACTTCAGCAAATCTACATTCAAACTGTAACCTTCAAAGGGAAGTGACACTTATCTGTAGCCTGTTGCTGTAAATTTGATACTGAACTTTATAGCCAGGCTTCAGGTAAGCCTGGGGAGAACCTATGTATTGTAAACTGCTTAAACTGAACCATCTGAGCTTAAACTGAAGTGTCTGAATTCAAAGATGTGCTAGCAAAAATCCTGTCCAATCTCTATATAAGGTTTACATTTTTACCAGGTTTGAGATACACTTGCAGAACCATTCTAGCATGTTGAGGTAATGGAAAATGTCCTCGGTTTTATACACAAATCTCCCTAAATTAGAAATAGTTTTCCATTTCAAGCATCCAGCATCAGGCAGCCCGTTCCCTCTCCTTCATTAAGCAGCTTTCTCAGGGCAGGGTCTACTGGGCAGAAAGACAAATCATGGCATAAAACAGTCAGAAAGAGCCCCGGATGCTGAGCTGGTGGTGAACCCACCATTATGAATGAGCACAGCTGCCTGCAGTCAGATCGCCCAAAATGGATCCCAGAGAGCAGGGAAGAGGCAAGAATCCCAGCAATCCCTACAGCCCTCCCCTCTGGGAAGCCCCTGGCTGCAGGGCAGGCACCTCCCTGCCATCCTCAAAAGTCCCCAGCAAACAGCTGCCAAGGCAGCTGGGCCTGTTTTCAAACGGGAACAGTTGGGCAGCGCTATTGAAGCCCTTCGGTGCAGAGCACACCCAGTGGCACCAGCACAGTGCCACAGTGTATACGTGGCAGCGTACCAGTGGCCTCATGCCACTGACTCGGTGGGCATTTCTGTCTGTGGCCTGTACAAGCAAGCAGCACAGTCATGCGTTACAGTTGGAAGCAAGATGTCATGAGGAGAACCATCCCACACTGCATGTATGAGGGGCATTCCTGCCCAGGGGCTGCAAGCCACTTGAAGGACTGTTCTGGCCGTGGTGAAGAACGACTTGCTTGAACACAGCTCCAAAATGCCAACCACTGATTTACTGAGGTTATTTCTTCTATACCAGCCTCGGGGCAACCCCAGGCCTCTTAGACCAGTGGAAAAGTTATCAATGGTCAGATGAGGGCAGAGCAGCGGAGGCTGTTTATCTTGGATTCGGCCATCCTTTCCAAACTGAAGAGACTTTAGTAATCCTCCCACAGGCAGTTTCCTTTAGACAAATCTGATGAAGACTGACTTGCCAGGGGTATTCCAAGGACCTTTCTGACAATGTAGCAAAGCTGAGTGTACACAAGTCACTTGCACACCATGGGGAGAGAAATGCAAGCATGGAAGATTTGAAAGTCAAGCATGGAAGACTTATGTATCATGGATTACTTCTGGAATACTTCCAGGCACCTTGAATCACCACTGGAAAAATCACTTGCATCAAAGCAGGATGGGCCAGGAAGATGTACAGCGCAAGAATCTTGTGGAACTCTGTGCTGATTTTGATATAGCAAAACCACGCTCTATCAGCACAAGGAGCATAAAGACAGATGTCATCTGTATCCTTTGCTAGCACAGAGACACGGCTGACCAGCTGCTCCTGTATACCATTAACCTGTAGATATGTTACCTGAATTCCCACAAGAAGCCTGGCCATTAGAAAATAATGTTTGAATGCAAATCTGGGCTTGTGAAAGCAAGAGAGTCCTCAGTGTGCAGAAAACTGTACCTGTGTTAAAATCCCTCTCTCATTCTGAGGCTTGCACACACCAAGGGGATTTGGCATATTTTGTATGGCAGAACCTTGAGAGACACGAGGAGCTTTTTAACACATTGCCATGGTGCCTGGGTTTCAGTCTTTGAACAAACAAGCAGCTGTCTCCGATCAGCCTTCCCAAATCTCCTCTCCTCCCACCACTGCTGATGGAAAGCAGCCCCTTGTTCCTGATTGTTTTCTTCCGTATTTTACTTCTCTAAAAGCAACAAATGAAATCAAGCATATTAAAGAGACAATTCTCTCATGCAAAATGCAAAGCTCTGCAAAAGCTTCAGACTGGGGAGAATATAATTAGGATAATTAAAATTGGAAAAAGAATCTGAAATGCTTTAAAAATAAAATAAAAGTATTAAAGGACATAATTTGGCAGAAGGAAGATAGTTTACAGTTACTAGTAACAACTGAAGTATTAGAGAATGTAGGGAGTATTTGTCTTTCAGAGCAAGTACTGTTTAAGGCCAGACAGGTGAGCCTGAGCTGGTGACAGCACAGCCAAAGTGCTGAAGCACCAAGAAGCAGCCAGCATACGGACTAAGAGAAGGTTCCTCAATGCTCAACTGGAAGAGCTGTGCTTTTAATCCCAGCAACTGAATCCAGGACGTTACTAGTCCCTGATTTGCTTTCCAAGTATTACACGTTTTTCATAGTCTGCAGCGCTCCAGGCTAATAGGACTGGGTTGGGAGAGAGCACTAACTGCAACACACAGTTCCATCACCAGGACTGGAGGATAACGGTCTTCCTCGGCGGGACATATGGAGAGAAGAGGGTCCTGTCCCCCAGCTGCCTGTCTGTCCTGACAGATGTAAAACTTTTGCAGCCCAACCCATAAAGTTGCAGCTGCCACAGCCAGCTGCAGTTGCCTGCCAGCTGCTGTGCTCGCTTCCTTGCACGACCTTGCCTTTGGACCTGCAGGTTTGTCTATCTTGCTGGCAGCCCCAGACAGCCATCTGCTGGGCAACTGCATTATAAACCAACCTAGAATATCACGTGCTACCTGGATGATTATTCGTCAATTCTTTCTACCTTCCTGTGAGATTAGGAGCTCAACAGGATGCATTCGATGCTGCAGTTGGAATAGGCAGCATTAAGCATCCATGTCTGGAATTTTAAGAAAGAAGAGGTGTTTCTTCTCCTCCAAAGAAGTGTCAGTGTTTTACAGAGAAGTAAAATGGAAGGAAAAAAATCCAGCTTTGTAATACTACTTTAAGTTGAAAGTTGCTTCTAGGCATCACAGCCCCAGCACAGAAATCAGAAAGGCGGCCAGAGCAGCCAGGGAACCAAACCGTACAGGATAGATTTGATGTGTAACTAACACAGAGCCATAAAAGCAGACCTGGTCCTTTTGAAACATTTGGATCTTGCCTCAGTAAACTTGTAACTGTGTTTAATACTGTTTTGAGAGGTTAATGCCCTTTAATCATTGCTTCTCTGAAGCAGTATTAACTCAGCGTTCATGCTTTCATTCATCCATAGCTGCAGAGACTTTGGAAAGCAGGAGCAGCAGCAGCTTCCTAAGCAGCAAGGAATGGGGAAGGCCCACAGTAGGTAAGGTAGCAGTGAGAATGTGGAGGCAGCTCCGTTCAACTGGGATCTTCCCACACCAGGGGCTACCTCATTGGTTTCACACCCTCATCTGTAAAACAGAAGAGGTGGACTCTGGTGGAAGGCAGGTTGCCTTCTAGGTCCTTCCAAAGAATTAGGAAAGAAAGAGGGATTTAAGGTTTCTGCAGCAGCATGGGGTCAAATGTTTTCAGGGCCGACCCTGCCTGTGGAAAGCCAAGGTGAAGATCATGTCCTTATGGTACAGGCCAACAGACCACACCAGACTACAAACTCTCAGCCTCCTTCCCTATAGGCCTCCAGGCCAGATGCCTTCTTGAAGCTCCCCTGTATCTGCATTCAGGACTCTCCCTAGAAAATATAAAACACTTTCCCCAAGCAAGCTGTGTTACTTAGCGTCTGGCTTTATAGTTAAAAAGTTGTGCCTGCAACACAGCACCTAACAGGACTTGTATGACAAATGTGAAATGTGGAACATTAATTTCCATGGCTCATGTCAGAAATCCAAAAGCTAAAAGGCAAGGGGTTAACAATTAAAGACAGCATGGCACAGCTTATTTCCCAATCACACCTCGGAATTAAGAACTGGAAAACTTTTGCAAAACTAATCATGCACTACGATGCAAAACGTAAATGAACTGAAGCTCAGACTGTAGCCAAGCAGCAGCCTGCTTTATTGAATTTCAGTAATGCTGCATCAAACCCAACAGAAATTAAAGTTGCTTTTTGCTTCTTAGCATTAGTAATATTTCAAATGAATATGTGATTATTTTTAATAATATTAAGAGAAAACAAAAGAACAGGAGTAAGAATAAAATTAGACAAGGTTGCAGAGCCAATGTCCCTTTCATGTACGCCCCTTGTGTCAGAGAAATTGACTTCTTGGAAGTGCTGTCAAATTTTCTCAGGTCAATGTCAGGGACTGAATCCCCAGATACAGCATTTGATGAATCAAATATATCATGGGTTGCTACAAACCAAGTTGTACTTTTGAAATAACATTTGGCACATCTTCAGTGTGACAGAAAGGGATTTCAGAGAAAAGTTCAGGTTAATCAAACACATTTCTCCACTGGCTGCCTTGGTGAAGCTCAGTAGGAATAGTAAGCATAATTCATTTTCACTCCTAGTTCACAGAAAAGATGGGTGTGCAAGATCCAATACGGTATCTGTAATACCCCCCCAACCCACTAAAGCATAGCTCTGGCCTCCCCTGCTTAGTTCTATTTGCTGCATTACATGCACATAAGATTAAAACCACTGTCAACACAGAAACAGCCACAACCGAAAACAACAGGAGATGTGAATGCTCTCTAACATTGCTTGTAGATACCAGTATGTGCAGCTGCTATCTTATGCCCTGAGAAAGTTAAGCATACACTGCCAAACAAGTATTTAAAGGAAGTTTTCCAGCATAAGTAGCTACATGTTTCTTCAGTAAACAAAGAGTTACGTTTTAATAAGTGTCTCCTTCTTCCATGAGGAAGTACTTAAGGTAGTGTGTGTAACAGTGACAGCTGTCTGTTAGCAGCATTACTGCTGGTACAGTGGCCCAGGAGACAGGTGCATCACCTCTAACCCCTCACCAACTCTGTTTCAGAGCTATGGCTTACACTTCTGAAAGGCACATAGCACCACCTAAAGAATGTGAGGAAGGCAAAAAGGTATTAGGCAAGCAATCATTCCTGAAACTTCAAGTGATCATTCATTTATTCCTTTAGGCAGACTTGCACTCCCTTCTCCTTTCCAATTTCCAAAGACTTCCTAGTCTTCATAGACCTGGGGCAATCCAGTTAAGAAACTTCATAGCAACTTCAAAACCAAGAAAACATGCCTGGAAAAAAGAGAGAACACACAGAACAAATAAGGATTCTAAAAGCCTACTCCAAACAAGGTTTTTGAAATGCAGCACTATAAACACCCGATGTGGCTGATGCAGAAGAATGAAGAGAACAAAAAAGGTCGTACAATAAGTAGAGAAAGATTATCATAGAAAGTCAACAAAGGGCCTTCGTGCAGAGCTTCGAAGGAAGGCTTACTTGATGTTCCTCTTGGATTAAGCTACCTTTTCAGAAGCTGGACACCAACAGCCAAAAGAACACACAGGGACAAGAACCTCGCTGAAATGCTGCAACAGTAAGCAGCCAGTCTTCTCTTCTACAGACTGCAAACATTCACTGGGAGCAGCCAGGTGCCCAAAACCCATTGGGAATTGCAATTTCCTTACCGCGTTAGCAGGAAATGCCCTGATCATTACAGCTGTGAAGCCCTTATAGAGAGATGTGACTCCTTCCTCTCTGATAAGCTCTCTCAGCACATCTCTAAAGCCGTTTGCATATTTTCCTGGAGGAGCTGAAAGGGACGGAAAACACGTTAGCTAAGATGTGTGGCAGTCACAGTTGCTGAAGGATGTGGCATATGTAACAGTCCGGGATTTTCAACAGGTTCACACTGCTGTACCATCTAGGTGACACCAGAATCCAAGCAGTGTTGTTGTGACAACATCTGCTCGGGAAAGTGATCTGTTTCAGTCAAAAGAAAGTAAGCAAAAAAGAAAACTTACTAAAGGCTCAGTGAACAGAAGGTAGGTGCTCACCATCACCACAAAGAATTTACATCATCAAGTCACTGGGGACAGGGAAGAAAGGAGAGTAACTTTTGTCAGGGTTGGAAGTCTGAGCTGTTACTTGCACTGCTGATCACAGCCCTCCCCAGAGCTGCAATTAGGGGATAAGAAGGTCGGATGTAAAAACGGATGAAGCTGGTTTGTAGGAAGCAGATCTTATTCATTGACTAGGACTCTCAGAGAAACCAGTAAAAAAAAAAACCCTGTCAGACTTTACCGAAACACAAGGCCTGGGGCCATCCCCACTATCATTAGGCCACAGATACTCAAGAGCAGAGCTGCTACTCTAAAAGCAAAGCTCTCAGCACAGCATGCCTCGTTACTACAAATTTCAGATAGCACAGGCTAATTTATACCACTATGTCTAAAGTAAAATAATAAAACTTCTCAAAAAATTACATTTGTAATAAAACAGCCATGACAAGCAGTTCTATTATTATGGCTTCTACACTCAGGTTTCAAAACAGGTACCTCAAATTGGGGTCATTGTATTTGCAGGGAACAGAGAAGTGCAGCCTGATTTGCAAATAATTTGCAAGGAAACCAACTAAAAAGCTAGGAACACACTTGGGTTTTTCATGTACTTGTCTCGAGCAGTGCTCAGGACATGCCACATCCCAGATGCTGTGCTCTGATGGCATCTTCCATTGCTGCTCAGGCCATGCACAGGAGCACTGCGCTGCGTGTGGCCATGACAAGCCATCATGCAACTCACCAGTCTGGAAACGGGATTTCAGCACATCTGGTGGAATGGCAACTGCCCAGTTGAAGATCCCAGCCAGGCCGCCAGCAAAGAGGATCCTAGGCACACTGAGGTCACTCACACTGTGGCAGGAAAAATGGCGTGGGGGAGAGGGAAGGGGGGAAAAAAAAAAGTAAACTCATCTGTTTTGACTAAGGTGATAATCAAAGACTGACAGCCAGAAAGCAGCACAATGCTGCAGGCGCAGACAGCACACAGTATCTGAGCAAGATTTTCAAGAATCAGAGCCTTGTGTGCAAAATATACTAACTCCACCCTAAAAGTTACAATCTTTTCATTCAGCAGCACACACAGATGCCCTGGGGAATAAAAACCCAACAACAACAAAAAAACCCTCAACAACAAAAAACAACCCCCCTGAAAAAACAAACAAACAAAAACCCAAACAAAATAAAACCAAACCAAAACTACAAACTCAACAACAACAACAAGGAAACAGATCTTTTTTTGCACACACAAGAGTGAAAGTGAAGAGACCTACTTTGTTTCTTGGCTAGTAAGATCCAAGACTACAATCTGAGAGAAACTCAGAAGACTATTTTGTCAGTTAACCCCAGACCAAAACAGCTCAACTCACAAGACAAGTGACCATTTTTATAAAATTTGTTTTGATGATACTGCTCTAAAACCTCTTCGTATCTGGGGAGATTAATCAGCAGTGTCTGGGAAGTCCAGAAAATGACAACTGTGAGATTTCACTAACCTCTTCCCCTCAGGGGTCAGAATGTTCTTCAGCCATTCATACGTCATGAAGTACATTCCACTGGCTGGGACATCTGGATGGTAAACAACAAAGACTTTGAGTAGTGGGAAATGAAATGAAGCCTAGAGGCACAGCAGCCCCATGCCAGTTCAGCAACACCACCAAGTACATCCAGATTCTTTTTCTGAACCTCCTCTACAAACACAGCAAAATATTCTGCCTCTCTAGACTAAGAAGCCTGAACTTTCCCAGGAAGAGCAGGTACTAAAGGCAAGAATTGGGAAAAATATCTGTTCTTACGCATTTCCGTCAGCAACCTTTCAAATCAGACTGTAACCTGCCTACTGGCCATTAAGCTAATGATGAAACAGCTCTAAACTTTCTTAATTGCCACATAGCACATCAGAGCAGTTAGGAACTTGAAGAGTTTTGCTCACTACTTGTTCTAATAATTCTCTTTTGGGTGGGTTTTTTTTTGTAGGTGATGGGTTTTGTTTTATTTTGAAGGTAGTCCCACAGCCCATTCTTAGCTCTTGCTTAAACTGGAGAACCAGCCTCTGGCTAGGGACACTGCCAGAGTTACAATTCTATGAGAAGCAGAGGATAGAACAAATTTCTAAATAGTGATGTCAAAATACAGAAATTTCAGCTTATCCTTTGAAAACATTGCCTTGAGACAGGGAACAATCTAATGCTTTTCAAAGAAGAAAGTACCAAACCATGTAAAGGATTCAGTGTCTGGCACAATTACTTTGTTGTTGTGAGAGGGGTCATGACATCCCAGTCCAAAATAACCCACACTCAAGTGTGTAGAAAGTGTTACTGCTGCAGTCGTATCTTTTAAAGCAGTCAGCATTATACAGCAACAGTCACAGACAGTCACAATCCTTCTCCCAAGGAAGGAAAGAAAAAAATAAAGGGGGGGAAAAAAAAAAAAAGCGGCCCACTTCTGTATTTTTCTTTTGTGTTTGTCCTCTCTGCTCCTCTCCTGAAGTGTCTCATTCCTCTTGGTTTCTCAGATTTTAATTACTTTCTATATCCCTCTGATCCTTGTCATCTAATCTCTTCCTCACTCACTGAGGATCTCATGCTTATTTCTCAGTCCCTTTGAGGCATTGGAGTGGCTCTGCAGACTGCAACAAAAGAAAAAAAAAAAAAAAGGGTGACACAGCATCTCCAATTAGCTAAAGGGACAGCGAAATCTACGATACTATGTCAGGCTCCTTATCTTCAAGTACTCCACGCAGAAGAAGCATCAGAACGTCTCCATCAGTTACCTCTCATGAGGGTGAGCACTGTCCCCTTGTACACGCCACGAATCCCAGCCTCGCGGTACAGCTGTTTTGCACAGTCCAAAGAGCCACTGTATTTAGTTTCACCTGTAGCTGCTTGGATCTGAAGGATTAAAGTGACAGTTTCTGACTAGTGAAGGTTTCTGGCTGGTGAACAATCATTCAGCTCACAGTTAGAAAGCCATGTGCATGTTTCCAGAGAGGAAGAAGCACACACTTGTTCCACAGGCCCTCCTGTACGTGAAACCTCCACGTCACTTCCTCCAACAGCGCTCTCCCATCCAAGCTGAGGCTGTTTACTGCTCCATGCAGAGGTTAGACTCTCCCGCATTTTTCCCCAGTGTAAGTTTGAAACAACTGAAGTCACTTAGGCAATTCTACACCTGCACTGACAAAAAGTAGCCTTCAAATAGTTTAGTAAAATTCAAACAATCTCTATATGTATAAAAGCTTCCATGATAATATCCATCACATCGGTCAGAACTAACATGTGACCACCCATCACCGTAATAAGGAGTTCAGCATAGTCTGAAATAAGCAAAGCTTCCCATCTCTGCTAAAGATGGCATTTTAATTTGCTCAGGTTTACATTTTCCAATAATACTTTAAAAGCCCCAAAGGAGGTGCAGAGCTAACAGGTAACAGTCACCCAAACATGAGAAAACTATTTCATGTATTTTGCAACAGATTCCTTAGTTATGTATTTTCTGTCAAAGTAACAGAAAATCTTTACCCTGGAGAGAGTCTTATGATCCAGTAGTTTTGTATAATTTAGAAAAAGTTTTATTCTGAAAAACTGGACTTTTTCATTTTTTGAAGTGAACCGAGGCATCCACTGATGCCTCATATAATGCCACATAGTACAAGGCTTGTGCTCTGTAAAGTGAAGAGCACTGACTGCTCTATGTACTTAAGACTGTCTCAGTGAGTTTGTATAATGCTTCTTTGTGACACAGGTACATTAAATGACAGTTGTCTTAGTTCTGTCAGAAAACAGAGTAAGTACACTAACCAATGAAGTTCCTGGTATAGAAAAACAAGACCCTTAAAATTAAATTTCTGTCGCCACCATCCAACGCCTTACCTGCAAAAGGCACTTGATTCTCTCTCCTGGAGCCATGATTACTGTTGTGAATACTCCCGACAACATGCCAGCAGCAAACAGCTGAGGATATCTGCCCCAGGGAAACAGAAGAGACCCTATCGCAACACAGAACATTGGAAACAAAGGGCAGCAAGACCCTTGTATCACCAGGGGTAAAATTATGCTATTGTGCACAAGGCTGGCAGTGGAACTAGAAATGCATGCACTGCTTTTCATCAGTGCAGAAGTGTCTCATCAATGCATGCTTAGAGCTAAACATTTCAGATCTCTAGGATTCAAAGCGCTGGTTCCCACAGCAACCATAACTCATCTCTTCACATCCACTACATTCACTAATATTCCTTGTACTTGAATTTTTTTGCTACAGCATTCCCCATTGATTTTTATTCCAAACAGTTTCTTCCTCCTCCAGTCTCCTCACTCTTCTCAGTGAGCCCAGCTTCCACGTGTTCCTGCTTGTGCAGCCAGAAGCCTCCTGTCTGCAGCCTCTCAGTCCCTCATTCCCTTAGCCTCTGCCATCGTCGAGTCTGTCCCACCAACCTGCCATCAGCCCACACATTCTGCACCTGCTTCATGTGGCAAAGTCTCTACAACAGAAATTCCTTAAACAGGCTGAGCTTCTCTATCACTAGCTTTATTTTTACATCCAACGTGCTGCCACATTCTCTAGTAAAATGACCTAGTGTCTCAATTTAACTAAATCCCACACCTTCCACTTCTCTTCACTTGCCCAAGTGATAGCATTCTATTCAGGTTTTCCAATTCTTACACTTTACTTTTAAATTCCCACTAAATCTTCCAGACCATTCAGACCTCCCTCACCACTCCACATGCATCTCCTGCTCAAACTAAGTTTTTGAGTGTTCTGGCTTGCCTTGGGATTATTCAGCCCCAGAAAAGACAAAACACGCTTCTCAGGTTTCTCTCCATCTCCTTCCATCGAAAACTTCCCTTCAAAATTGGCACAGGGAACCACTGCCATCCTACCTGCCTCCCTAGATGCATTCATAACCACAGTGTTAAGAGTCTGACCTTTCTTTTGGAGCCTCAAGTCCCAAGCACACTGCATCATTTTTATCAGACTTTTACCATGTAAAGTCTGCACCTAAGGTACAGTACAGTTGGACACCACAACAGCGCCACCATCTATTTGTTTATCTTTGTTCTTTCTCTCTCTCTGCTCTGCTTGGGAAGAGTTCTGCATAAAGAGTCAAAGAACTATGCTGCCCTTCTCCAGCTTGCTCCTTAAAACTTCTTTGGTGTGACGTGCATAACACACACAGCACTGTGGTGATTAGGCTGCTGGAAATAAGCTCACAGACCATGTGTTTCCTTGTATTCTCCGATCCTAGCTGCTCCCCTGGTATTACCCTTCAGCCTTGCCTGTCTGAGGACACTACTGTGGTAAACCAAAGCGTAGCCAGCAGCGCCCCAGCATTGTAGCACTGCCTCCCTCTGAGCAACCCGAGCAGAGGGAGCTTGCTCTGTGCTGTGGCAGTGACTAGTGCTGTACAGCCAGGTGCCCTCATGCCACCTGGGTGCCCCCATGCAGGCAAGGCTCCAACAGAAACTGCACCCCCTCACCACGCTTGGCTCAACACAATGGACTCCTGCTTTCTGACAGGACTCCTACGTGTTGCACAAATAATACAATAAAATGTTGCTAAGCTACAGTTCTGTTCCTGTAGAGCTATAAATCACAATTCAGCAAAGACATTAAGGGAGTACTTTACGGGTGAGGAGCTTTCTTCATGCACATGTTAGCTTGCAGAAAGCCACATGAAGCTTTCTTAGCGTCCTATCTTTTCCAGGTTAGACAGGGCTGCTCATAAACACCTCTTTTCAGAAATTAATAATACTACATTAGGATATAATAATAGCCAGAGAATTATTGAGACATAGTCATAATTAACAGGGAAAAGAGAATCAGAACAGTGAATGTTGTCAAGGCTGCTTGACCATAAATTTATTTCTCCCAGGGTTTCTGTTAATAACACAACTCTTGGCAGGCAATCATTATAGAACTCACACTGTACTCATCTGAAATGGAATTGTTCCTTAATGTCTGTTTCTTGTGTAGAAATGGAATTGCATAGCACCTGCCCACATGCTGTATGTTTTTAGCCTGTGCTATCAGTCCCACGCTTCCAGAAGCATTAAAACACACAAGTGTTTTATTTTTTAGAATTATATTTTTAGCCTAGGAGAAGGGACAAACTTACACCACAACTCCATGTGTGACAATACCACAGGCTGCAAGAGTCTTAAGGTGCCCTTCCCAACTGCCTGATTAACGCAGAAACTCACGTCAAAACATCATCAGGTTTTCTCTGTTGGAGTCTTTTTCCCAGGCCAAATCCAAAGAAGCACACAGCAAACATGGGTGTCACTCCAATAATAGGAGCTGCCATTCCTCTATATAAGCCTCGAACTCCCTGCAAGAAACGTTACCACAAGAATTACTTGGGTTTGCATAGACTTTGCACACATGTCAACCTATTGGGACATAAAAAGCTACAATATAGGATAGTATCAGTCAGACAGTCAAATTAATCAGAGGAATAACACTATCTAGTGTTCATTTGCAATTACACACATTTAGCTGAGGCTCAGAGCCTGTGGCAGAGGAAAGCTATCCTTCCCGCAGAACACTGGCAGCTCTTACACCCTTCTGTTCTGATACTGTTCATCCTGTACTTACATCTCAAGTATGAGGAAGCTACCTGAATAACAGCCGTAATATATTACATCAAAAGTCTTCTCTATCAGATACGTGCAAAAATGCATGTGCTTTATTAATAAGCCATCACATGCAGCAGAGTAAAACCCTGACGCCAAGCCTGAGAATGCGGAGTTGAATTCAGTCTTTAGATAAAGGAAGAGCCACAGAAACTAACTTGAATTACTTCACTCCCCACAGGAACTCAGTTTGGAATAAGCTTAAGAGCAAATTATTTTTTTCTTTCCTTCTGCAAGTCAATTTTTTTTCACCATACAACTTCACGTGCCTGATGTTTCCTTTCATCAGACTACACACGTGGAAAATTCTAATGCAGACCCCAGTGGTAGCATTTATTTAAACTTGCCTTTGAGCTGAATTTTTTCTAATAAAAGGAGCTACCCTTATAGATAAAGGCTAGATGCACAAAGGAGATATTTGCTGGTCTGCCTGCTCCTTCCTTCCCCTCTAAATAAATCTGGGTATTGCAGTATGTGTCCGTACGCTTACGGCGCAACTGACTCTGTAATGCAACATTATCTGGTTGGCAAAGATCAGACGCTCCTGCTCAATCTTCCCATGAGCAGCAGGAAAAAGGCCTTGGCAGAGAGGTTTAATAGTTTTCCTTATAGAACCTGATGAGTATTGAGTAGGAGTAGAGAGGCAGCACTACTCTTGAACTTTACAGTACAAGGCTATTATTACAGTTCAGCTCTGACGTCCATGCTTCAGCAGGGGTGTTAAAAACCACAAGGGATTCAGAGCTAGCAAAGCATTTCAGCACTTTGTGGGAGAGACCAGGGAAGCATGATTTACTTTGGTTATGTAACTTGTTCATACCATAATGAAACTAGATTTGAGATATGAGGCAGATCTTTCATTTAACAGAGAGTTTTCTAACAAGATCCAGTGGTTAGAAATCAGACTTCAGCCTAGTAAAGAAACAGTTAGGCTTTATGGCCATTGCTTCCAAGGGGTAAATAGCTTCTGGGAAAACCTACGAAGAAGAAAACGGGATTCTGTGTCACTTAACAGTCTTCAAATCAAGGCAGCCCGCCTTTCTAGAAACAAAATAGACTGTAGTTCAATCACACGATATGGCTGATTTAGGAGTGAAAACCACTGTCCACCCTCTGAACAAGATTGAACAAAAATACTGTAACTGACCCTTTGTACTCAAAAAAAAAACAACAACAAAACTATTAATTAATACTCCTCTGCCTTCTCATAGATGGCATAACACATTATAGAAGAAAGGAAACATACTGCTTGTATCAGCAAAAGTCATCACCTATTTTAGGATTTTCAGAGACAACTCCAAATACCAAAGCCAGCAAGATTCCACTGACTGCAACAACAAAGCCAGCAAGCAACTGCCGACATTCACTCCAGTCTTACAACTTCAGATATTAATACCATGCTATTTCGAACCAAAACCATTTCTTAACAAAAGAAAGAAACACGCACCTGGAGCATGTGGATGCTAAGTATTCCCCAAGCTTTGTAATCTGCTTAAAAATTTTAATTAGAATCAATTCAACTGATAAGAATTGTGTAGTCTCTGGGGGGCAACACTGCCCACAATTCCATTCCTGCAACATACAGGAACAACTGACACTTTTGGCAGGCATCGGCAGACAACGCGCTAGCACACTACCTCTCCAACCAGAGTCTTTCTGAAGCAGTCAAAGGTCCCAGAATAGAGTGGAGGCTGACCAGGCTGCGGCTTAGGCTGGGTTTGCAGTCTGACCTAGTAAGACAGGACAGGAAAACATTAATTTATTAAATATTACTATCTAAACTTTGATTGGGAGAACACCTCTACATGACTGTTATGGAGTAAGTTTTGTGACTGGTCTCTACAGTGTTGGCAGTGAGATTAACGTAACTTTAGCCCTTTGCAGAGAAAAAGGGACTGAATTTTACTGTATTTAATAACACTTAATGTATGCAACTTTTTTGCTGGGGTGACACCAGGATAACGACCCCACCCTGCTGCTCAGCTCCCTCACACACCCGGTGTGCGGGCGCCTTCTCCTGCACCCCGATTTGTGCCCTTCCCCCCCGCCTCCCCGGAGCAAACAACCCCTGATAGGTTTTCAAACATTCATACCGGTCTTGCTCACATCCAACTCCTCCTGCAAGCACATTTACACTGATGTTTGTAGTCTTTCTCTAGGATTGAA
>JAAGNO010024706.1:33796-50992 GCA_033439905.1 Ceryle rudis
GGGCTCAAGCTCCCGATTCCCGGCTCCCTCCGGCGCCACCGACCCCGATGCTCCTTCCCTCATCTTCACCGCGAACCGGCCGCTGACCCCGGCTGCCGCCGCGCCGGCAGGGGGCACCCCGACGGACGGAGGGTCTGCTTCGAGCGACACGCTAAGTCCCGCCTCCTCCCGCGGTGCACGCCGAGAACCGCCTTCCCCCGGTTACCCCGCAGCGCCCGCCGGGAGATGTAGTCCCCTGCAGGCTGCCTCCCCGCCGGGAAGCCCTACCGCTCCCCTGCGCAGTGCCCGACGGGAAGCGTAGTCCCGCCCCCGGCTTCCCGGGACCGCACGGCACCGGGCTCCCACTGTCTTGTCGTCGCCCCGCGTTGCCGCCTCACCTTGATGGTGTCCAGCGGGTGCCCCACGAACACCAGGCAGACGCCCCCGAAGCCGCCAGCGAAGAAGTTCTTCACGGGGCTGATGGGCTGTGGCTGCTTCGCCATGGCGGCAGCGGCGGGCGAAGACCGGGGCCGGGGCGCTGCGTCCCTGCCGAGCCAGTGCCGCCCCCTCCACCCCGCGACCTTTACCCCACTGTCGAGCCGCGCGGCACGCCGGGATACTTAGGGAGGTGAGCGCGGGGCAGGCCGGGATAGCGGCGGCTCCCGCCCGCGGCGGAGCTGGGGCGGTGGTGGGCCGCCCTTATCCTGCCGCGGTGCCGAGCGTTGTTACCGGTCGAGGCCAGGCCGCCAGCACCTCTGGAGGGTGCTGAGCCGGCACCTTGGGCCGGTCCCGCACTGCCGGCCCGATACTCGCCCTCCGCACTAGTCCGGTTGTTCCCGCCCCCCCCCGCCCAGCGCAGTGGTCCGGCTCGGCCCGGCCCGGTGGCGGCTCCGGCTCCGCCCGGCGGAAGTGACGGCACGTGGAGGCCGGTGCTTCCGGCGTGCAGGCAGTAGCGGCCCGGCAGGAGGAGCCCGGGGCGCCGCTCCCTGCTTTCCCTACCCGCCGCCCAGCCGCGTTCCGCGGCGCCCGGTAAGTGCGGAGGGCTGGGCCGCGCTGTAGGGGCGGTGGGGGGGTTCCCGGTAGGGTGGTCCGTGCCGCGGAGCTGGGGGAGCCTGGGTAGTGCCGCCGCCTGCCGGGCCCGTGTTCCTCCGCGGGAGGTGGTGGGGCCCGGGGCGGAGCGTGCCCGGCGTGAGGGACGCGGTGCCGCTTCTCCCTAAGTTCTGCTCAGTTCAGCAACCGGCAGCGCTCCGTCCCGGAGCCGGTGCCGAGATCGGGCTGCCTAAGGGAGAAGCCGCAGCCCGTGAGCCCTCGGGCCGGCGCTCGGCACAGGCTGTGAGTGGACTGTGCCGGGGCTCCCTCCTGGCCCTGCCACCGTTCGAGCTTTTCCTCCACAGCTCCCTTCTCCCTCAGTTTCCTTGGCTTTCCTCCTACGAGTGTGCGGTGTTCTGGCTGTGTGGGATGAGGGCAACATTTAGTTTTGTACGGGTTGCAAAAGAAAGGGATCTCAGGTAACTTAAATGGACCAGGCACATTTCTGCCCAAGTCAGATATGCTCTGGAAGGAAGGCTCCTGTAGGTATGTGTAAAATAACTCGTTAAAAGTGATGATAGGTTAGAAAAGATAGGAAAGGAGTGGATTAGATGAGTTGGGAAGGACAAAGCAGTCGTGATACTATGAACAAAAGACTGAGAAGTGGGAGGGGAGCATGCAGATTCATGGGGGATGTATGATATGGCTGCACGGAGGTCTCTGCAGAGTCATCTGTGGTGAAAAGAATGGAAGATGTTGTTCTAGTTTCTCACTCTTGGGATGAAAAAAAATCCTATTGAAAAAAATCTATGGAGAAGGAAATGGCAAGGCTTGCATATTGCCTGTGTGTAGAAGCAGTTGAGGATTACCCACCGATTACAGGTTTAAGTGACATATACAAAGATGTGGTTAACACTGATAGCAAGTGTGGAGTTGGATGGCTGCAGAGGAAGGACGGGTGTTAGTCCATTTGAAGTTTATGTGGTAAAGTAGTTCAGGAGACAGACTTGAGTTGCACTTTCTTTTGTTTCACAATGATTAATAAAGAGGTGAAAGAAGAAAAAGCTGTCTCAAATGTCTGTGAAATATCAACAGGAAAAGAAGAGCGTCCTCCAAAAGACTTACTAGAGAAATCCCATAGAGGTGGACAGAGAGGGCAAGAAATCAGAAAATAATTATTTGGACAAGATAGGAGGTAGAATCGCATAATTTGCTGTGTCTGATGGGGATAAAGTCAGAGACAGCCTGATGGTGGCATATTTGAAGGCGTTTTGTTTCAAAAGACCTTGTTAAGACTAGTATTGCAAAGCAGCAGGAGGGCATCTCTCGGAGCTGACAGGCAGCAGAGTGTAGAGGTGGGTGTGTTTATGAGTTTCTGCAAGGAGGCTGGAGGAAGAGGGGATTAAATTGTATCAGTGTTAGTAAAAATGAGGGAGTACCTTGGATAAAGGTGGTAAAGAACATCATCCCTTGGGTAGGAAAGTGGACTAAATATTGTTTAAAACTGTATCATCTGATTTGGGGGGATTATGGTAATGATGTAGTCTAAATACTCTGCTTTTCTGACCCTCTTTTTTGAGCTTAACACCTTTGTCTTAGAAACTAGTGCTGTCAGCCATTAGCCGTGTCTTGTCTTAGTTTGTATTCAGTTTGTGATTTGATCATGAATGAGAGCGTCGGGCTGAGTGTCAGGTGAGGTAAGTTCTGGTCCTTGTTTTCGCGGTGCCCTGCTTTGCTTTGTTCGCAGAGCGGGTGCCGTAGCCTTCCTCCCTCTTCACGCATGTCCATCTGCTGTTCAGTTATGCTGGAGGTCAGCTCTTTCTGAGAGTGTTGTGACAGGAGTCACAAAATTCGTCCAGTCTGCAGCCTGTTTTCTGCTTGATATATCCCATTCGCCCATGCAAACAGTTATTCTGTTTGTCCAAATAAGTGTGTTAGTGGCACAGACAGGCAGCTCTGCGCTCTTCTGAGCCTCCTTCCCAGCAACTGGTGTGGAACTGCTGAAGTACTGTGCAGGGCTATTATTCTACTTAGTTATCTAAAAACATCTCATTGCTTGGACAGGACTTGTAGTGTATTGAGGCAGCAAATGAATGCTGTATTTTGGTGGGATTTTCCTGTGGGATGGTCTGAGTGAGTTTGAGAAGTTTCCTGACTAGTGCAACTTGCTCAGGAGTTGTGATGCTCTGAGGTTGGGTGAACAAAGCTGTTGCATACAGGCTATTGACATCTCTGTAGGAATGCTGACAGTGATTTAGATTCTCAAATAAGTTATTCCTTTGAGATAACATTTAAAGGGTAAAGATCCAATACTACTTCTATGCAAGAAGTCAGTGTCGATATGGATTATGCCCTGAATGGAATCATTAACTCTAAGCAGGGTGGAGGGAGGGACGATAGAGGTTTGCCTTGTGACTGTCAAATCGTGTTTCACATCTCTGTCCTTCCAACATGGAGAGATGGTGCTTCTGCTCCTCTGAACTTCTATGGGAAGCAGTGCTATAAAATATATGAAAAAGAATGAAATTTTTTTGTTGAGATTCCTTGTGCTTTAAAGTCAGGGTTCTCAAAACGTGATTATGGTTTCCCCAGCAGCTGCAAATTCTGATTCTGTGGAAATACATTTGAGTAACAGAGCTAACAACATAGTAATGCAAAATGCAAACATATATAAGGAACCAAATACATACTGCTTGTGGAAAAATATACTTTGATTTTATGTATATATTTTTATTTGTAAAAATTTGGTTGCAGCATTTTTTTCAAGTCTTTTGTATTAAATATATTCTCTCTGGAAACAATTATTTGGTTAAATGAGAATTTGTGACTAAATATGAGGGCACCATAATTCAAGGTTGATGCATGCTCTACTGCTAAAGCTCTCAGAACTGAAACTCATGCAGTTTAATTACACAAGCAGGTTTGTAGTTCAGATAAGTAAAGTCAAATATGTGAATTTTCCAGTACCGGGGGGGGGGGGGGGGGGAAGCTATTCTGATTCCTCTTGAATAGCAGCTGTCAACACTTGTGCATACATTTCTACCTTCAGAAGGTAGTAAGTGTATATTGAGAAGGTAATATAATGAGAGAATTAATTTTATTTCCACCCTCTAATGTAAGGCCCAAGCCACATCATGACCAGTAGAACCTACTTAAAGGGATTAACTAATTTCACCATTTCCTTTGAGATGGTTTGGAAGACTGTTAAATTGGGTGTATGTGAGGGATCTTTTTGCTTGTCTTTTTTCTGAAGTCTCACTTAATGGCTGCAGTTCTGAAGCAGTATGGACTTGCTCAGGTTGTCTTTCTAGCTACGGTGCTCATAGTTAAAAGGTTGGTGGTTTTTGTTGTTGGATATGATATGGATATGATGCTTTTCTGCAGCGCGTCAGGCTGTTGATAAAAACTTGATGTCATATATTTAGTTGTATCTCTGAAAAGATCTGTAGTGAAGGTTATGCGGCCACTTCCCTAATGTCCAAAGCTCAGGGCCCGCACAGGAGTGTAGGGTGCAGTGTAATCAGACAAGCTCTGAGGTTTTAGACCTCATGGGTAAGAGCAGCCTTGGCCTTGCAGGTGCAAGAGACAGGGGATCCAAACCAGGGACCTGCATGGCAGAATCCTCTTTAGCTGGGCTGTTGGGTTGGTCCATTCCTGGCTGTTTGCTCACCTGTATGATGTTGATGTGGCCTCTCTTACAATTTCTTAGGCAACAGAAAAAAATGTTTTTCCTCCCTTAGGAGACGGAGCTCAAATGAAATCAAAAGAACGATAAAGTTTGGAGGAGAAAAAGAAGCTGCAATTGCTTTCCTGGTCTGCAGTTTGACAGGGCATTAAGATGTCCGTGGACATGAACAGCCAGGGCTCTGACAGCAATGAAGAGGATTATGACCCTAATTGCGAGGAGGAGGAAGAGGATGAAGATCCTGGGGATATAGAGGATTATTATGATGGGGTAGCTAATGATGTGGAGCAGCAGGGAGCAGATGCTTTTGATCCAGAGGAATATCAGTTCACCTGCCTGACTTACAAGGAGTCGGAGAGCACTCTGAATGAACACATGGCCAGCTTGGCTGCCACGTTAAAGGTGAGGAAAGATTTCTGCATTAACACAGCTGGAAAATAAGTCTGTGATTGAAAGAGCAAATGCTGAGAATGTGGCTTGAAATGAAAGCTGTGATGATGCTACTCTTGTGGGGGATTGGAGGACCATTATTGAAGGTCCCTGGTTCAGAACTGACTCAAAGGTTGTTGTGTACTGGTTCTGGGGTCTGTAAAATCTTCCTTGCTGAATGTTGATTCTTACAATTCTTTTTTTTACAGAGCTGAGCTTAATGACCTGAGATGTAACACTTTGCATTAACACAGTGTGAAGAGAGTGTAGAAATGTAAACCAGTTCATAAATATTGCAGATTGGTACACCTGTGTTTGAGAAGATAACTGACAGATAGGAAGACATGTTAAAATTCTGTAGTTCTAACAAAAACACCTTTCTTTGTTGGTTCTGAGAGAATAATCGTAGATGTTCAAATACAGATCAGCTGTCATGCCAGGTATTAACCCTCCTGTTGCAGTGACAGCAGTTAAAGTGCAATGAACTTTCCAGCTCTCGTGGTGACAAATTCATCACAGAAGAGTCACACTCTGAGTCAGCTCCATGGTATTATGCTCAAGAAGACTTTTGTGAAGTTTTCTTTCTCTTTGTGCAACTGATTACTGTAGTGTGGACTGCTGACTAGAGGAGGTTCCCCCTCTGCCTTGACAGTGTGCATTAGTCCCAGTGCAGGTCGGAGGAAAGCACAGTTCTCGAAGATCTGGATGTTGACGCTGTGTGGAAATTACTGATGTATCTATTTAGTAACAGGTCTCCTGGTGCTTGCTCTTCTTTGGAACAACCTCTGAAAGCAGGACAGGTGACCACAGCATATTTAAAAAAAAAAAAAAAAAAAAAAAAGTTATGTTGGATAGGTTTTGATTCCTTTTCATTTGGTCTGAATCAAAACTACTTTTTTCAAAAAAAACCCCATGGTATTTCTTGATCCTTATTTACATGTCAGTATCCTCTATAGAAACGGTGTAACCATAAAGCCTGAAGACTATGAAGCCTATAAACAGTAGGCTCTAAAGTGCACCCATACTTTTTGCTACATTTCTAGCTGATTTTGCTGCCTGTTGTGTTTGTTCCCAGCATTCACCACCTCAGAAAATGAATTTTTACCCTTTCTTGACTGTTAAACTCATGTCTATGATTTCTTCAAAGTGTGCCATTTGAACTCTGAATTCTTGCTGTTCTCCTGCAGATTGTCACAAAAGGGAGGCAAAAGAAAAGAACGAATGAGAATAGTTGGTCAGCACTTTTGATCCAGCTGCCAGTTGCTCTTGGTTCTTAGAGATTAAGTAAAGATTTAGAAGGGCTTTTCTGCTCCTTACTGTTTGTCTTCAAGTGGAGCACCCTTCAAAAAGGTGACCCCTGCCACACTGTTCTGTTGAATTAAGTTAACAAAAGATATATTTTTAGTCTTTAAAAACAGGCTTCAAAAGTTAAAATATTTTTTCCAAGAATTCTGAAGGTCTTATTGAGCAAATATTATAGTTGATCAGATAAAACCGGTCTGCTTGAATCTCACCCCGAATATGACCCAAGGAGTGAGCATTTTAGATTCCTTTTATATCAAGAAGATGCCAACGTATTTGCTTTAAAATGAAGTGCTACACATTTTGGGTTGTACATGAGAAGTTAAAAATAGATTTTGGTAGGAACCTGAAAAACTGTGGTCTTGTAAGTCTTCAGCTCTTGGAAGTGCTGCATTGACTCTGTTTGCTAGCAACAGTGGTGCAAGAATTACACTTTTCTTGGAAACCTGTTACGTATCTGCAGCACATACTTCTTGTTTACTGGCATCATTTCTTACAATACTCCAGCAGCCCTGTTTCTTCCTTCCCCTCTCTTCCACCAAGGAAACTTGTCATTTTGTTAGTTTTCTGAGACAAACCGTATTGGAAAGAATTTGTCTTGAATTCACAAGCATAGGGAAGAAGGAAATTGAATAGAACATGTTGAACTACTTGTTATCATTACTTCCACTGACTTAAATGGATATGACTAAACAGGGCAGACTTCTCTAAGAACTGTATTAACATCTTTCTTCTAATTTACTTGAGCTCTAAAAACTGTGGCTTGTTTTTTTTTTTTGTGGTTTTTTTTTTTGAAGACAACCTTTCATAATGTCTTGGGTTTTTTAGGATAGTGCTGATTGTTCTTTTGGAGCATGCTAGTTTGTTTTGATTTAATCTCTTTTACCTTGTGATAACTAGTGGTTAGCTAGTGTTTTTCAGCTCATATCTAAGGCAGAGTGGTTACCCCTGACAGAGGAAGATAAATTAAAGACTGTCTTCAGGAGGTAAAATGTTGGAATTGATGCATGACATGGTATCAGAGCAATTTGCTATCACAAGAGATGAATGGACTAATACAAATCCCTAAAGCAATGAAAAAATAAATGAAATAAATGGGCTCAAAGCCATGTTTGATCATCCTGCAACTGTAGATTGTTTTAAGTGGTTCACTTTCTGAGGATTAATTTGGGGACAAGGGGTATGTGTATTGAGTGTGGGGTTTTTTTCTGTGTGACATAGTATCTACACACTTTTAAGACCAGAAACAAGTATTCAGAACTTTGTCTTCGTACTTACAGTCTGTACTATTATTAGCTAATAACAATCTAAATAAATATTATTTAATTTGCTCTGCTTGTTAACCCTCAACATTTCTTTTTTTAAAACGTTTTCTTCAGCAATATCTGAATGATTACTGAATTCCTGTTTTCTCAAAGTGTTGAAGTAAAGGGTGATCTCCCTTGGAAACCCTCTTGGATACCTTTTTTCATTCCCTGTCAGTTACAGCTGACCTGTTCTCGCTCCTACTGAAGCCGAACAGACAACTGAACAAACCTTGTGTTGGCCAGCTAACCTGAGGTCAGCTGTGAGCAACTTGCTTATGTTTAAAGGTCTGAATGCAACATCAAAAGAGGCAGTCTTTTCAAGAAAATGCTTGGGTTTTGTCTACCCCAGTTAAGAGACAAAAATCAGTTAAAAATCTTAAGTCTCATAAAAGCATGAAACCCCCAGCATGTAGGTAGATGTATCCCCTTGTATCTCTTACTGTCCTAGGAAGCTTTTACCTTGAATTCTTCCAGCTTGCTTTTTATCAGATGGGGAATTCTGAACAGAAGAATTAGTACAAACAAGGTAGCAGTAGGTACAGCCAGCTGTGCAGTGTGGCAGGCCTGCAGCTACAGTAGTGGTTATCCCAGAAACACAGAGAAGCTGGAGGGGCTTTGTAAGTGGTACTCTGAAAGCTTCTCATTATTTTTCTTTTAGTATGAACTGTGACTAGATCCTTGCTTTCCAAGAAAAAGAAGAGGAAATGTTTACTCCTTGGTTAGTGCTGTTAATCTGGAGGTCTGTTTGTGGAGGGTTCAGTTAATATGCAGATTAAAATTAGGACAGGCTATCTCTGTTGAAGCATGCCAGAAGAAAATCCAAAACTGTGATTCTTTGACCAAAGGGCCCATGAATTGAAGCAGATCACTTCTAATTCCTCAAAAGGTCACTCAACCAACAGTCAGCACTTGTTGAGGACAGTACTCTTGAAGGCAGAATGGCAGGTATTGCCTGCAGACCAGCAGAGGAATTTACAACAGTTCTTTTTAAGAAGTAAATATAACTATAAAATTCAGTATCCTTCAAAAATAATGAATTAAAATTGTATAGTAATAAGCTTATTTTCAAGATAACTCTGTCAATCTTCACTGAGTGATTGTGGGTCTGGAGTGGTAGTATCAGCACATGCATATGAACAGTACAATACTTAACAGTTGTACAAAGTTGACCCTGTCACTGGCAAGCAGTTAAGTGTGTGATGATGTCACATTTTTTTGTTTGTGAATGACAGTTCCCGGCTCTGAGGGTCTCCATACAGGTCTGGAATATCTGTGATGTTCTGAATAACTGGCAGTAGTTTCTCTGTTTCAGTAATGAGGTAGATCTTTCTAAGTTGTAACTTTTTTTTTTTTTTTTTGACTGATTATGTAAACTACCAAATAGAACGACTGGAAGTACAATTTAACAGAGGATGCAGAGATTGTAGAGCTGCTGAGTGCCTTCTTTGTCTCAGCCTTTACTCCTAAAACTAGCCCTCAGGAACCCCAGTCACTGGAAGTAAGAGAGCAGAATTGGAGAGAGGATGGCACTCTGCTAGTCAGTCAGGACTGGGCTAGAGATCACTTGGATAAACTGAAAACACACAGATCCATGGGCCCTGATGGCGTGCATCCATGTGTGCTGAAAGTGCTGGCTGATACTGTTGCTGAGCCACTCTCCATAATTTTTGAAAAATCATGGAGAATAGGAGAGGTGCCTGAGGACTGGAAGAAAGCCAATGTCACTCCAGTCTTCATAGAAGGCAAGAGGGAAGACCCAGGCAACTACAGACCGGTCAGCCTCATGTCCATCCCCAGAAAAGTGATGAAGCAACTCATTCTGGAGGCCATCTCTAACCACTTGGAAGTTATCAGGAGTAGCCAACATGGATTTACCAAAGGGAAATCCTGCTTGACTAATCCGATATCCTTCTATGAAGCCATGACCCAATGGGTAGATGAAGGGAGAGCAACGGATGTAATTTACCTTGACTTCAGTAAGGCTTTTGATGCTGTCTCCCCTAACATCTTTGTAGAAAAAGTCAAGAAATGTGACATAGACAATTGGTCTGTGAGGTGGATTGAAAGCTGGCTCAACAGCAGAGTTCAGAAGGTTGTGATCAGTGGTGCAGAGTCAAGCTGGAGGCCTGTGGCCGGGGATGTTCCCCGGTGATCAGTACTGGGTCCAGTTTTGTTCAGTATCTTCATCAATGACCTGGACACGGGGGTAGAGTGTACCCTCAGAAAGTTTGCTTGGGAGGGGTGGCTGACGCACCAGAAGGCTGTGCTGCTATCCAGTGTGAGCTGGACAGGCTGGAGAGCTGAATGAAGGTGAACCTCATGAGGTTCAATAAGGACAAGTGTAGAGTCCTGCATCTGGGGAGGAATAACACCAGGCACCGGTACAGGTTAGAGGTTGTCCTGCTGGAAAGCAGCACCATGGAGTCCTGGTGGATAGCAAGCTATCCGTGGGACAACAATGTGCCCTTGCGGCCAGAAAGGCCAGTGGTATCCTGGGGTGCATTAAGAAAACTGTGTCCAGCAGGTGTAGGGAGGTTCTCCTTCCCCTCTACTCTGCCCTAGTTAGCCCACACCCGGAATACTGTCTCCAGAGTTAGGCTCCCTAGTTTAAGAGATACAAGGATCTACTGGAAAGAGTCCAACAGAGAGCTATGAGGATGATTATGGGGCTTGAGCATCTCCCCTGTGAAGAAAGACTGAGGGAACTGGGGCTGTTTAGTCTTGAGAGGAGAAGACTGAGAGGGGATGTTATTAATGTCTATAAATATCTGAAGAGTGGAGATCAAATGGAAGGAACCAGTCTCTTTTCTGTAGTGCCCAGCAATAGGACAAGGAACAATGGGTATAAACTTGAGCGTAGGAGGTTACACCTCAAAATAAGGAGGAACTTCTTTACTGTGGGGGTGACAGAGCACTGGAACAGGCTCCCCAGAGAGTTTGAGGAGTCACCTTCTCTAAACACTTTCAAAATCTGTCTGGACACGTTCCTGTGCGACACGCACTAGGTGATCCTGCTGTGGCAGGGGGGTTTGACTTGAAGAGGTTAAGGATTTCTGCATATACAAGGTAACAAGGAAGGATCATAGAATCATAGAATGCCAGGTTGGAAGGGACCTCAGGGATCATCTAGTTCAACCTTTTGATGTAAACTATATATACTTATATAGTTTAAATGAGATGGCCCAGCATCTGTCAAGCTGAGTCTTAAAGCTGTCCAGTGTAGGGGAATCCACCACTTCCCGTGGGAGATTATTCCAATGTCTAACTGTTCTCATCTGGAGTCCAACTGGAATCTTCCCAGGAGTAACTTGTACTCGTTACCCCATGTCTTTTCCATGGGACTCCTTGTAAAGATAGTCCTGTTGTTTTACATGCAGTTGATTTGATGTAGTCTTTCTGCTAAAACCAAAGGAATTGTAAAATTGTAGAACTTAGAATTTTCAGCTCACTAATGTGAGTAATCTACTAAGATTTATCAGACAGCAAAAAGCTTACTTCCCTTGCTCCTTGAAGTAAGGGCTCATGATGTGTTTTTTTAGCCCTGTACCTTGAAGAATAAAACTTGGTAGAGGGAAAAAATTATTTGCTATTATGACACAGTTCTGAATCTTGATCCATGTTATCACTACTGATCTTTCAGAGATAAACCAGTTTATGTATTCGTGTTCACCTTATTGGTGTCAGTCACATCTTTTAATGCAGGAAGATTAGTATTTGCTCACAAAAACACAGCCCTCTGAAACTGTTCCACACACTCAAATTGCGCTGACACAGAACAGTTAGTTTGCAGAGCTGCTTGGTGAATGCTGGCAGCAGTCCTTTTCACATACCATCTTTAGCGGATCCAGAGTCATGTGTGTGGAGATTGGCAGCCTGTATGAGCAGCTCTACCCGAAGGAGCTAGTGCTCACAGAATGCCTGTTCAACGCCAGTGCAAAAAGCCTGTAAAGAGCCAGATGCTGAGACAGTGGCGTGTGTGCCTCCCTGTATTGCTGTGCAAAATGTGACCGAGTGCAGGGTATGGGGTGTTTAGCTGAACAAACCTGCTGTGATGTGTAGTCATCCTTTTTGATGCCATGATGTCTTTGGGACACTTATATGCAAGATAAAATGGCAGTCATAAAAGACTAGCTCTACCCAATTACTTGAAGTACACAAGAAGTATTAAAGCCCCTTGAAATATTAAAATGCCCATATGTAAGAACAGGGTGGGAAAAATTTGTGTTCAAAGTCAATGCCCATAAGAAGCAACACTGGTAAATATTAATAAACGGTAAATATTTAAATATCATTCATTATAAATGGTAGACCCTGATGGGCAAATTTAACTCCTCCACAGCACCCCCGTGGTGCTGTTTGGTAATAATAACGTGCTATTTCAAAGTACCTGGACACCCTAGATTAGTCAGGATATGCAGGTTTATATCTGTACTGTGCTCTCTGTTTTAGTATCAAACCGACATTGTGAAGCACCCAGCCTGAAGTTGTAACCCTTAGAAGCACCCACATTTGAGATGTACTTTTGTCCTTTACTTGCTTTTTGCACCCAAACGGAAAGATTCTGGAAGTTCTGATATACAAAAGCGGTGTTGTTGTCTACCAGACTCACAATGTCTGTGTTTTAGTAGTGTGTTAAACATCAAGAGAACGTGAAGATGTGCATAACTGTCTGCAGCGTGTGTTTCTTTTGGCTCCTAAAGGTCTTTTTGTTTTTTTAAAAGCATAGTAAATTTTCATAGACTTCTGGTCAGCAAGATAAGAGAGCTGGCTGGCAAGCCAACTTGACAACTTGTGACAACTTAATGAAGTCATTTGAGGAGAAAAGTAATTTTTGTTCCTTATTGCCCAGGACTGTTAAAGTTCTCAACTTGATTGGAAGAATGAGCCGCAAATATGGAGGGTGATTATAGCCCACACATTCCTTTGTGATTCATGCTTTAAGTGTATCTGAGAGCCAGTAGGACTCTGCAGTGAGCAAAATAGATCTGTTCACAGCTGTTGATGAGTATGATCTTTGTGGGAGGTAGAGGCAAGGCACAAGTCATTAAAAATGCCGAAACAGTCTCTCAGTAATTGTTTCACGTTGCAAGTTTACAGCTGGACAACAGGATCACAGGAGCAGCCTGAAGCAGCAGTACGTTGCCAAATTTGTGTGCCATTCCTGTTAAAGATGGCACAGAAGATAGGAGCTATGTTGTGTACTATGAAGCACTGTTTTATAAAGCAGGTGTTCCTCCTCTTCATCTTTTTATAACAGAAGAAAAATGTCCTTAGGAGCTGCGATTGTCAAGTAAAGGACTGTAATTTGGGACTGAACAGGGATTACTCACTGCAAAGTTACCTAAGCCCTGTGCTCTGCCTGTGCGTGCTGCTGTGGCTGTGTGCACACACCAGTGCTTTCCAGTTTGAATTGGCTGTCCTCACTCCCGAGCCGCTGGTCACAACTCTGTGGATTCAGGTTATTACCTGCCCTTCGCTTCCTTCCCGTGTGGCCTCTGCGTCCTCCCTTCTGTCACCCAGAAGGAATTGCCCACTTCTGTTTTTTGCTGGGAAAGCACCTAGGCAGGGGCTGAGCTGAGTGCAGCAGTGGGGTGTGTTGCTGGGGGGTTTGGCAGCATGCAGGGAACACAATGTGCAGTGGGCGCTGGTGTTCTCCGACACTATGGAAGGAATAGCTGCAGTGGGTACAGCTGGCGAGTCTCATGTCAATCTTCTAGCCATGTGCCGTCTTACAGCTTTCTTGCTGCATTTCTTTCGCTCTAAATCTTTCAAAGGAGGAATCTCGTAGCTATTTGTAATAATGCCTTCTGACATACCAGCTTGCTTTAGTTGGTTTTTGTGGGTTTTTTTCTCTAATTTATTTCTGAATCTCCTCAGGAGGAATAGCCTAACAGCTTGAGGAATACGTATGTTGAGATTTCCTAGCTGAGTCCTACTGATCCTGTTTGTTGGCAGCTGCAGCTAAAATTGTTGCTGTCCTGTGTAGGAGAGCGGTTGGATTAAAGCAACATGTAAGTGCAGAGGAGTTAGAATTTAACCCGAGATCCCCTTTCTTCAGTATGTGGCCAGCTAGGTTGTGCACTGACAGCTTCACAAACTGTGTGTACAACACCAGCAGTATTTGTCATTCCCAAACTGCACTTTGCAGCCTCAATAAGCTTCTAATCTTGCAGACTGACACCAGGTCTCTTCATGCCAGAGGGTGAGTGATGGGGTGCAGGTTAAAGCCCTGTGATGAAGAAGAGCTGGAATAGTGCTGTTTGTCAAGACCTTTCCATGGTATGGAGGCTGCAGCTACAGACTAAATTGCATTTCTTTCCCTTGTGCAGCCTTCAGTCTGTAATTGGGAGAGAGGCTGAAATGTTAGACAAACTGTAAATGATGCTGTGAGTGAAACCTAAAGATGGAGGGCTTTTTCTCACTTTTTATTTTGAAAGCTGAACTGAAGCCACAAAAAAAAAAGCAGGATATCAGATTTTGTTGTAACTTGGTCTTTTTTTTTCCTAATAAGTGAAATTTAGTTTGAATTCAATTTTGAAAATAGCCTTCTGATGCTCAAAAACCTGTAACAGATATGAGGACTTTGCCACAAGACGTGGGGTATGTTTATGGCAGGTCATGTCAATCACAGCTCAAGCCCATGCAGCCTCATGTGTTTTCTACCAGGACTGCATATTGGAAGTCTGTTTAAAAGAGAAATAGATCAAAGGAGAAAAAGTGGTCCAAAAAAAGCTTTTTCGTTGCCCTTTTATTTCTTCTTAATTCCTAGAATTTCTGCAGTTTTTTGACAAACCCTCCAGTAAAAACAGGGCAGTTGGATATTTTTTTTCCATTGGGGCATGGAGGGAGTCAGATCTACTTTCCACAAGACAAGTGAATGTAAAATAGGGGGGTTTTCCCATCTGTGGGTCACCTTTCTTTACCTCCATGTCCTTAAGTAAAGCATATCAGAAGGTATTTTTTTCTTCAGCAGAATTATCCGACACAAATTATTATTTCTTTCTAAAGTGTTACTCTACCACTAACTCAATTCAGTCTCTATTTTGCTCACTAACAGCAACAATTCCAGAGGCACTTGCTCTGTATGGTTTTACTGTTGTAAAGAATTTGAGTGTGTTTTTAGAAGTTTTGATGCAACATGCAAACTTTCTAAGTTCATCCTTTCCCTGTAGAACTAACAAAAACTATTTGTTGATTAAAAGAAATGCCTCTCAAGATTAATCCTATTTACTTAGCCCTATTTGTGTAAAAGCTTTGATTAGGGGAAAGACAAGAAATGGAAGCTGCATCTCTTTATGCCAGGTCTCTGCTCATCTCGATCAGACATTTCAGTGCAATCCTGATCTAACAAGAGTTGTCAGCTTGGTGCAAAGCAATGGGATGTCAGCTCCAAACGGATCATATCTCCAACTCATTCTGAATTGAATCTCTCTGAGAATCATGTGATGATTCTTGTTTTTAAATTCCTGATACCACCATATCTCTGCAAAAGTGAGGATTGAAACCTCCAAAAAATAGGCCATCCCTTGGAGAAAAGTTAAATGAACTCATGAGATATGCATGCAACATAAATATGCATGAACGATTTCTGTAGAATGTAAGCTCTACAAAAGACACTGTTTTTTTCGCTTTTAGGAAACATTGCTGTCTGAATTAGCAACTGTCAAAGTGGCACAGTTGAAAATATTTTCTGCTGCAGGGAGATGAAGCTTCAGCTCCTCAAACAACTTGGTTTATCTGGGGAATCTAGTTGAGACATCATTGTCTTAGCACTCTCTAAACCCAGCCAGGTACCTGCAGAGCTTCTTTGCAAATTCTTTTGATTTTGTCTTGTCCTAAAGAGTGCTAGACTCTCTCTCACACTTCAGAAGTGTGAGAATTTTGCTTATCTTGGAGAGTAAAGAACCCAGGAGATAAATGGAGATAGAAATAATAATAATAAAAAAAAATTACCACGCTCTCTTCCAGAAAGCGAGTAGATGTTTGTTTAATGCAATGGGATTATTTCTTTGTTCTACTTTCAGGATCTGTTTTTTTTCAGCACTGTGTAAAATTTTCAGACTTTTTTTACAACTCCTGTAGAATCTTTTCCCTTATGCAGAGCAGCTTCCTCTTGGCACCCTTCCTGTGTCCATAAACACTGCACCCCTTTCCCAGTGCAGTGCTAAACACTAGCTTGTAGTGCCCATTTCTAGCAATCAGCAGCCCTCTTAAGTCAGTTAAGCTGATGGAGGTTTGGAAGAGGCTTCTGAGGTGACCAAATTCCTGTTTTAAGATGAAGCTGAAAATTGTAGATTGGATGAGACTGTCTCCCTGCAGCTTTGCCATCCCATCATGAAGAAAGAACCTTGTTCTTCAGTCAGAAATTTTCCAGGTTCAGATTTGGACTGAGCTTATCTTTGATCTTAAAGTTTTAAGCTGATGGTGAGAAAATGGGGAAATGAGACTAAGGGAAAGAAATTTTTTAGCATGACTATTACTTTCAGCTTTCATCTTCTAAACGTTAATAAATTTAAGCACAACTAGAGTTCTGGAGAAGTTAAGCTATGTAGAAGCATTGGCACAATTCATTGGTGGCAGATAAAAAGTATAATAGACATGCAACACCTGGAATATGCATTCCCTGCTGCACGGTGTTCTGTAGAAGTATTCTACTGAAATGACCTGCTGCCAGCAAGACAGCAAGTGTGGCTATGTCCCCATCTTTTTTTGGGTCTTAGTATTCTGAAATGAGAATAGGGAAGTTTAAACAAAATTGACAATTTATCAAAGGCTTTGGTTTGGTTTGGTTTGTGTCTGAGACAAAGTGTTACTGTTCCTGGATAACCTGAGATTCAGTGGCACCTGGTGACTGAGAGGGGGGCTGAATCATAGCTCTTTCCGAAATGTTTTGTAAGTTTGGGATCTTTCATCATGTGAAACTTCTGACTGTCCAGGAATTGCTGTATTGGACAGTGTGCCTGAACAGCACCTGAGGCTTATTTCCTAAGCTGCAAGGCTGCAGTGCGTGTGTACAGAGGGAGCATCAATGTCTTCTAACTGGATAGTTCAGCTGGCACTATCAACATCTGTACGTGGCTTCTTCAGTACTGTAAGGTAATGAATTATGTGCATATGGACCCAACTTCTGATCGCAGTGGTATTTTTCTGCGCTCAGCATGTTTTGGCTCCTGCTTACAAAGAAATACTTCAATTATTCTAGAGTGTTACTGTGGAAGAACTGGCTGGCTTGGTACAATCATTCACTCATTGTGAATGTACAATCATTGAAGAGGCTGGGGAGCACCACTAATCAATAGAAGCAGGCTTTTGTTAAACACTTGTATTTCTTCTCACGCTTGTTTTCTTGAATCTCTCCTGTAGTGTTGACCCCTGATGTTATTCACGTTTGTCACGGTTTAGGGTCAGGGCAGCCCCTTAGACCTAACAGACGCTCTCTGTTAACCCCCCTCCCTCCCCAAAGGG
>JAAGNO010024707.1:0-32416 GCA_033439905.1 Ceryle rudis
TAAAATAAAATAAAATAAAATAAAATAATAAAATCCTGTGCAATAGGCTTTTCAGCTACTAGTAGATGAAAAAAAATATTGCTGACAAGCGACAAAAATAACTGTTAAATGTTGTAATAATCTGAAATACATTACATTTCACTACAACATCAAAATGCACTAAAGTGTATGAAATACATGACACAAAGGACATCCACAATCACTTTATATTGAAGTTAGATATTTGAAACTGCTTTTCTCTTATGCTGCTTGGCGCAAGCCGTTCCTGGGAGTGGGAAAAATAGAGGAAAAGAGGATATTAGGAAGTAATGTTTATAGTTCTTGTAAGAAGCCTTTTCATTATTAATGTAGTGATCTTTCATCATCAGAGCAGGAGGTGCATACCAATTCATAACAACTTTCTTCTCTTACATAAATGGGTATAATCAACACTGTGGCATAACACACAAGTTTTTCCATTCTTGACCTTTCACATCCAGGTATGGAGATTATAATATAAACCATAAAAGTGTCCATCAGATTTGATGGCTTTTCCTAGACTTTGAAATTTGTTTTTCTGAAAGGAAGGTGGATAAGTATTTCAACTATCAATGACATCTAAAGAATAAATCACAGCAAGCTTTCACACTGGCATTTCTGGAGCAATATCATATCCAATAACATACCTGGATTTTACTTATTTTTATTATCAACTTCAAAACCAAACCATAATACAATAGCTGTTTAATCTGTCGTAGCCTAAATATAACTAACAATATGTCACATTTTCAGCTTGTCAGTAAATTCTTTTATTTATAGCCCGATGATGATTATACCAGAAGACATCAGCAGCCTTCACAACTCAGAATTCCTTTATGTCTGTTGCAGCATTTAAATGGAGGAGATCATTTACAGGATCTAGATGGCCTGAGTAAAAGCACTTACGATTACCTCTTTAAAATGAAGAGCAGGTTTCACATTCTGCAATATCTTTTTAGGCTGATGTACTTACACTGAATGTTATACATTTACGTTCATGCCACATACTCTATCAGTTACATGTTTTTAGGACCCATTTATGTTCATGCCACATACTCTATCAGTTACATGTTTTTAGGACCAAAGCTATTTTGTAACACAATATAAAATAAAGCGAATGAAGTCTAATCCCAACCCACCATTTATTTCAGCTCCCACTTTGCATTTGTACTTTTGTGATGATTTAGCCAAAGCATGAAAATTCACAAAGCATTTAATAAAGATGCAAAATCAATGTATTAGACTTGAGACACGGATATCATAATATTTTAGTGAAAGCATTGCTAAACATAATTTTTACAAGTTTCTTTCCACTAAAATATTCTAAATTCAAGTCATCTTGCACTTAACAGTAAATTACACTGCAAAGCAGGTGGGAATGAGTGTAAATATATATATATATATGGGTTACATGCAGCATAAAGTACCTAAGGCAAACTCAAGAAGGCATAAGAACAAAAGAGAACCTTCGGTATGTGTTAATCTACCATCATTACACACATTCTCCCTCCAGGTGAAGCAGGTTATCCCATCTTAAAAATAAATATTCTATCTTAAAATACTTTTCCAAGCTGTTATAAACTAAACAGTACTTGGCAGTTGAGAATTTACTGATCCTCATTCAGAAACATCATATTGGTGGGCTCCAATAACACAAAGGTACCTGCTATGATAATGAAAAGGGGAAACAGATGAAAAATCTCAGCTTCATTTTAAGAAAATTAAAAGTACCTTACTCTACAGAATTAAAAAAAAAAAGCTGCAAACTTGTTTCATCTTGTTTTTCTTTCTTGGCTTTGGACAGTCAAGAATCACAAAAGAAAAAAAACAAAACAAAACAACCAACCAACAACCAAGCAGAAAAGAAAACAAAAAAAGAAAACCATACTTATTACTTAAAAAATCCCCTCTTAAATCCAGTTTAATGACATTTGCAAACACACTTGCAAATATGAATTTTCCATATTAGAGTTACTAGCCCTTGGATCTTAATAGTACTACTGGTATATGGAGGCAGCTGCATAGAATATTTTCAAAAGAACATATACTTGATGTTGTCCATTGCCTAAGGAGTGAGAAGAAGTGACATTTCCATCAGAAAAAGACTTCATATGAAAACCTATTCCAAGTCTCTAAGTAACTTGAATACTTAAAAAGTAAAATAGAAACATCCATTAAATAGTGTTGTTCATATCAAAACCTGTGCAGTTGCCAAACCCCCTCATTTCCCCTCAGGGAGGTGGAAATGCAATTCAAGACGGAAGTAATAAAACAGATTTTCTTGCACTCCTGAGTTGTGTCCCACACATTTGTGCCAGCTTACTTTCATTTTTGACTGGCAAGGACCTTTTCCGGCTATAATTACTATTGACAACAGAAAGCTATCCCCTTCTTTCCACCACATTTTGGATAACCAATTCATTTTTTTCCAAAAATTCAGACCATAAAATTGAAACCCAAGTATCTCATGTACTATTTTATGTTGATTGTTCATACACACAGATGTTGGTCTAGAAGAAAATATAGACTTTTTAAACATATTTATGGTCGAGCCATGAGGCACTTGAAGCTTTAGAGAGACTACTTTGTCCTTAGATCATCTTTTCCTTCAAGTATCTATGCCAAAACAATGCTGCTATCATGTTAGTGTAAAAGGAAGAAATTTAACAAGGGACATTAGCATAGTTACTGTTACAACTATGCTTTAAAGATTTCAGCAGAAATCTTTCCTGTGCATACATTTACAGGAGCAATTTTTGGTCAGATATTTTAGTGAACTGAAATAATTAGATACATAAAACATCATGACAATATCAACACCATAAACATTATTATAGATTTAGAAATAGAGCTTAATCAGTAGTCCATTTAGTTCTGCAACCTGGCTTGAACAATAGGAGTACCAAATGCTTTGGAGAAAAAATGCTGCAAATAAAAGCAATGTGAGAAGTCTGCAGTCTGGTAAAACCCATCAACATGGAATAGTTCCTTGAACTGATTTCTAGCTCTTCCTATAAACAAATCAAACTTTAATTACAGTAAACTTTCATGTAGGAATGGAATATATGTAGGTTTAAAAAGATTGGAAAGCAGCAATTTACTTTGGAATAATGTAATTTTATTTAATTGCTCCTAATCAGAATTATTCTACAAATGTAAAACAAATTTGTCTATTAATTCTCTGCATAAACTAAATTTAGATATCAACTGAGTAGCTTATTCACAGTATTTACTACAATTATTGCAGTACTTTTGTAACTTAGATGATTTTAAAGTTTTGGGACTTGTTACCGAGTAACACTTTCTGCTGCATAAAGCAAAATAATCTTTCAAACTCCCAGTGCTTTTGTACTTTGAATGTGACTCACTAAATTTACATTTTGTAAAAGTACATGTAGGAGTAAAAGCACTTATGTATTATCAAGTAATATGACATTATAATCCCATGAAGTTACTACTTATAGAAAAAAAATAAAACTATTCCCATTCTCTTCCATACCTAAGTGTAAAGTGAACACCTTCCATTAACTTTACCTTCTATTAACTTTATAAAGAAAAAGGACACAATATTTTTGCATGTATTTTAACTTCACTTTTAACATAAAGTTTTAAAATCGTCCAGAAAACAGAAAATTTGAAAATATTTTTAAATAAAATTTAACTCCTCTGAAAACACTTCTAAGACTTGACAAAGCCATGGAGTGTGGAAAGTTAAATACCCTTTTTGTTTTTAAATTTGTGGGGGTGAAAGATTGTAGATTTTTGTTAGTAAACAATTTTGACAGCATATGACTATTGGCTTCTTCGAAGAAACCGGTTCAAAGAGCCTACTAAAGCCAGCCACAAACCGCCGCTTTTGGGCACAGATGTATTAAAATAAATGTCTGTGCAATGCGTGGTCAGAAGTTTCACTCTTTCAGCAAGGTGTATGTCTCTGTCAGTGAAAAAGCATTTACCTCTGCCTAATGAAATTCAAATCAAATTACTACCAAAGACCAGGATGAGATCACAGCAAAGCAATAATCAAGAAAATAATGTTGTATTGACAGTAGCTCACAGTAAACTACTTTTCTCACAGCAATTTATTTCTTTGCATAACTGTATGGCACTGAATATGCTCCTTCACTGAACAGATCACCATGTGAGGCAGACAAGTACACATTTTTTTTTTTACCTCAAACTAAGTCCAAAAAATGGCTCTTAATAAAAGGTAAGGGAAAATACACTTCAATAAACAAATGGGTTACATGAATACAAAATGCAGAGGTGATATTTAAAAATTGCTCAAAATAAAAAGCAGGAATAAGGAGTTAAATTATGAAAATTATTATTAAAGTGTCTGTTTTGAATATCTGAAAACTAAAACCTTGAAAAATGCACCGTTTCAGGGAAAAATTCTGTAATGCCAGGAAGATGCTCCAAATGAAAGAAAGTTTTTTCTTAAGCAATTCAATAACAAATCATCATTAAAACCTTGATCCCCAGGGCATCTCAGAAGCACTTTTGCAACATTAATAATAGGCCATTTAACTCCCCCTGTTGATTTCTAATTAGGTTTTAATTCATGCTATAACTTAACTTTTCATTCTAGCCTGTATTCTTCAGGAAATAGGAAATTATTGTCCTAAACTAAAAGATTCTACAGTCAAGATTGTTGGATTGCGGTGTTCTTTCTGCCTGTTTACCAGCTCCTTGAAACTATTCTAATATAAATCAGTAAATCATTATTGAAACATTCTAGATTGCGCATATCAGCTTATTCTTCTCATATCACTGTGGCTCGATTTTGGAAATGTTTCAACTCTCAGACAAGAGTTGGTAATGTTCCATGAATCACTATTTCAAGCCACACCAAAGGATTCCATATACCATGTATTAAAACAGTATTCAAGAGTTTCAACTGAATAAACTCCTTGTTCCACTACATATCACTAAAGACACAAAGTGTGGTTAACAGGAGCTCACTGTCGTTTGATTTCTCCTGGCTATGGATTTCTGCAGTACTTGAAACTCTCTAAAGGTTTCTATAGAACAGCTTCTTCTACTGTCTAACTAAATAAAGCAAATAAAAACCCCACAAACCTGCTGCTGCTTTTTCATGATTCTTACTTAATTTTCTACGGCATCGGGTGTAAGGTTCCTTGCCTGGTACATCTATCACTAATATCTCTTGTTGTCTTAGAGTAAAACAAGAACTAGAACTAGGGTAGATCAAGAACTAGAACTGTAGTAGAACAGAATAAGGGAAGAATTAGAGTGAAATTCAAGTTAGAATTGAACTGGAGTAGAACAGCATTCCTCCTCCATACACCTCCACCTGCAATGCAGCAGGCTCCTCGCTCTCCCTCTGTGATTCTGGCAGCAGCAATCTGCCAAGCAGGGATCAGATACCCCTCGGGGAACTTCCTGCACCGAGTCATTTTGTCATTAGAGAAATATTTCAGAATCCTCCCATTTGTCTATGCTGGGGAGAGAAGACGTTGCAAAATGCTATTCTTTTAGTTCGTTGTCAAATGGAAGTCTGAGTTTATACCTTATGCCCAGTGGATTTTCCTATCATATTTTTGTTTAATTTGTTTTGCCCTAAACATCACCAAAAGTTAGAGTTAAGCAAGAAAAAATTACACGAATGTTTCTCTATGACATACAGCACTGCCTGGATGGGACTGACAAGTGATACAGCACTTAAATATTCACTCTGACCCATCGAGGTTAAAAGGCAACATTTCATTGCACTGTTAGCATTTCTTTGATGTGAAGGTTTAGTACAATTGAAAGGAAAAGAAATCAATTGCAATTTTTTCAGTTCATATTTTTGAAAGAGCAGCATTCACTGTTCATGCTCAAAGACACAGTGATTTTCTTAAATTTACTGATCTTATTTTGAGCAAATATTATGGAAACCTAATTTTGTCTGCCACAAAAGAAACAGAATATTCAGTTTCCAACATCTAGCCAAAAACTTTTCAGGTTATAACTTGAGTTTAAACTTACAGAGCATGATCATTACCATAAACAGTCTGCAAAATGTCCATAAAACTAACTCCTTCCTTGTAATCTACCGTTAGAAAAACTAAAAAATAAACTTTGTCATTTCAGCTTTTCTTTTACTTTACTTTACTCTCAAGGACTTTGAAAGACCACCCAAGAAGTATTGCTTTTGAATAAAATGATGGTTTTAAACAAACCAAAGAGTCCTTCCAAACATCTTTCTGTCAAAAATACCTTAATAAATCAATCTGAATAAAGAAAACTTAAACGTAGATAAAAAGTGTCATTGAGGATAAAAAAATTAGGGAAGGGTTCTAAGCATTACAAAATGATGTTTCATTTCAATTGGTATTGCCTACCTAATTATTTAAAAAAAAAAAAAAAGGCTTGCACTTCTTCAGGAAAGAGAATAAAATATTATTGTAAAATGCAACAAATTCAGCTTACTAATATGTATGTAAATATTGTGCAGATAATGGGATTTGTATGAAAAATTTAAAAAGCATTGCTCTTCATCATTAAAGTTAAGCTCATCAGCATATTCTGCTGAAGATTTAATTAAAAAGCAATATTCTAAATTTATTATTCAGTTGTAATTATCAATTCAATTTTTTGCAAAACAATATAAATCTGCTGTAAACAGCTAAATCATTCTGTAAGAAGTTTGTCTATGCACCAACCCCAACAACAGAGAAAATAAACAACAGAAAATCACCAACAGTTTGATACTGCTCCAAAATAAAGGCTATGTAGCACAACATATCATGTCTTCACAAAACAATTTAATTGACAAAAATTTATGCTAACCAAGGCGTTAGCATAACCAAAAGGGAATGAAAAAAAAAAAATTAAAAAAAAAAAAGTTACTTGGTTATCAATGTTATAAATTACTGCTTTAAAATTATGTTGACTTGTTTATGCCATATGGGAGACAGGAAAGGTCTGTCAGACCACAATGATGAAAATTTCCTAATCAAGCTTGACAGAAATGAAATAAACAGATTGACAGAAATTGCATATGCCTCATTTCCTTTAAAAAAGCAGACTAAAAATAAGGTCTTACTAATAATTATCACTACATCTATTATAGTGAGTATTCTAGCACACACAAACTTCAACATGATGGGCATTTGACAGAAAACCAATGAAAGCAGGGAGTATATCACTCTAGAGGGCACAGGAAAACCAAAGGGACATGAATCAAATAAGAGCATTTGTCTCCCATACTTTTATGACTTCATTAATATCTTACAGTTGCCCTGACTGTGCTGGAGAGTTTCAACAGCATGAAGAAGATTGGGGGAGGGGGTGTTACCTCACCTGGATAAAGTGAATAAAGGAAGACAGTCCAGAGATGGGGACAGCAGGGCAAGGAATGAAGACAGGCTTTTAAAACCTGATCATTGTAATTCTGGCTTATCAAAGCTACACCTAACAGCTGCTCCAAACCTCCAGCCACAGGGGACAGCCAGCTTTGGCAAAGGTGAGGAAAGCTGCCCCATGATGTCCTAGGAAGGCTGTGGAAACGCAGAGCTCCACAGCCTTCAAGACAGGACCACCATTCCCAGATGCAAGTAGTGCCCTAAGCAGTAAAACACTTAATTTTACTGTTTTCCTCTCCTTTCCTGTTCATTATTTTCATATTTTCTGTTTGGCGCATAGGAACAGTGTAATACCAAGTTTGAACTAAATTTCTCCATGACTATAAAAATATTTTTGATTAAACAGATGTCAGCAAAATTTTATGGAGTGAAAATTGAGTAACAGATGGTGAGGGCTTTGGAGTTCAAAGAGGCTGTATTTTATTAAAAAAGGAAATTTGAGGAAAAGAAGTATTTTGCTGGAAATATTGATGCAGTGTTTAAGCAAATGTAAAAACATTCTTATTTGATAGAAACAGTAAGTTAAAAAAAAAAACAAAACCAAAAAAATAGATGTATTCATGCCATAAACCTCAGGCCATTAAAAAAGGGATTTTATTCTGCTTTCTTTTTACTAAATACAGCTTTTCATCCATGACATCAATGTTCTTACAGAACATATGAGACATATAAGCTATCGTGAAAGCAAGTTTGGGAATACTTAACCATGGGATAATAGTTATCCCAAACTTATAGTATCATAAGTATTTAACAAAATCACAAATAATGGCATATTGTCTAAAGGAAATGAGACTGAGAAGGATTATAACTCCTGACTTCCATTAATGTATTACTACTCTTCCAATTTTACCACTTAGTAGAGAAAGTGGAATGCAGACAGAGAGTCAACGAAATGAAAAGAATAACGTAAATATAATTATTAGAACATAATATATGATTTATCTCCTTGTTCCTATGGCTCTTAAGTCTTATTTTATTACATCATTGGGGGAAAAAAAAGTAAAAATGCAAGTAGTAGTTTCAAATTCATGACTAGGATCACTCTGCATCGGAGAAAGCTACAGTGCCTTATGGAATAGTAGTCAGTGAATATTTTAGATGTCCACGGGGAAAGACTTCGAACATTAGGAAAAATTCCCTCCCCAAAAGGTTTGTCAAGGCCTGGAACAGGTTGCCCAGGAAAATGGTGGAGTCACCATTCCTGGCAGTATTTAAAAGCCACATAGATGTGGTGGTGCTAAGAGACATGGTTTAGTGGTGACCAGCTGCGCTGGGTTAATGGTTGAACGTGACGAATATAAAGGTCTCTTCAAACCAAAACGATTCTATGATTCTATTCTGTGATCCTATGAAATCTCATCATTTCAAAGCATTTCACCACATGGACAAGAGTTACCTGTTCTCCAAAGAAGTCTCATGCACACAGGTCACTTCCAAGCTAAGAGACAGCCCACACAATACCAAAACATCATTTGTATTTTCACTGAAGGCACAGAAGCAGGGAGAAGTCACAGTCATGACCAGAGAAGAGCTGAGAGCTATGCTGCTACCTGCAAGTTGTCCCAGCTGAGCCTGCAGTAACACAACACAGCTTTAACCCAGCATAACACACTTCTTAGCTCCCCTAATAAAACCATGCTGAAAGCCAATTCTGACTGCTCTGCTCTTGGTGTAGCACAACTCAGAGTTGTGTCTTGGACTAGCTTTAAGTACAGACTTTACTAATAAACTGATCACAAGTACATTATTAGACAGCTATATACCCTCAAGGCTGTAAATCCAGAACCAGTGCTTTCAATTAATCTGGTCAATATTTATGGTTTATGAACTAAAATCATGTTTTATTAGTGGTTTTAGACCTTGACACCAACACAACAAATACACATTTTGCTATAAATACTGTATTTTCCCAGTGAAATACAGCACACACGTTGAGGTTATGTTTGACAGCGTGATGAAAGAATCAACTAATTCAAGCCTACAGAAACAAAAAAATATCCACCTCGAGTTCTATACATCAGGTTTATATACAGGTACAAGCTATTGAGAGGCAATGTTTAGCTTTACAAATCTTCCATCATTCCTTCCTCTGTGTTGATTCATTCATCAGTCACATCCAGGTATCTTACACTTGGTTCCAAGAGATCTAATAAAAATGTGAAAAAGTTCTTGAATTTATATTGTTACCAAAGTAATTTAGGTCATGTTTAGTATAGCCCTCCAGCCTATCCAAGGAAAGAAGCATCCGGGTAAGTGATCAGATTTGAATATCTTGAAAGAACAAATATGTTGTCTAAAATATCTTCACAGTGCTTTCAGGCCTCACAATTCTGTATTTGAACAAGCGCAAAAAAAGAATCATGGAGGGGGTGTTTGGCGGTTGTTAATTACTCTTATTTACAGGCTTCTTTTAGCAGTTTTGCATATCAGTTAAAGCTGAAGTTGTATCTTATTTTCAGTGATTCAGAAATCAAGGCAAGTACCAGCAATTCATCAGATAAATAAGAGACTATCTATCCAGTGATATAAAAGAAAATGCAGCGCACACAGCTCAGGCATCATCTTTTAGAGCTATTCTTTGTCTTCTGAAGGCAAACATGACGATCAACCTAAAACAATCCTGAAATAATTACCAAAATACTTCCTCTTTAACTTCAGCTGTTCAGGGATTCTAGAATTTTCAAAAGAACTTTTAAATACAGAACATTGGGGGTTTTAAGTGTTCAGTGTCAATAGCATTAAAATAGCACTCAAAATTTTAAAGAAGGATTTCAAAAGCTTGACCCAACCTGATAAGCTTGGTTAAGATCTTCCTATCTGGATATTTAAGATAAAATTGCTGAGGACTTATGAAGAGAGGAAAACAATAAGCAGGGAAATGGAGAGTATTTTAAGTTGTGATAAAATGCTCAAATATAAATGCCACAAGTTAATGTGCCAGGATGTTTATTGCATACTTTTAAAAGGAAGGCCCATGGTGTACAAGTTAAAAATAACAAGTTAACGATAATATTAGAGTCGAGCTGATAGCACAAGGAATGATCATCAGTTCAAAATTGACATGAAATCTATATTTAAGCTCTACAGAAGAGGTAGTTAAGTATTTAGAGATATCCTAAGGAAGGTCTCATTCTCATCGGTGCTGATGCTGAAGGAAGCATTCGTAACTTGCTATATAGGAAAAAGATAAGCATAAAAATCACTTGAAAAATCAGTGTATCATAGCACTTCTCTATATTTTGAAATTATAAAGCACACATTGCCAAATTTGGCAAGTCACCCTTTTTTCAGCTTTGGAATAAGAAGTGTTAACTTTCATCCTTCCTTGTTTTTTGACATGCTCTAGAATTCATCATGAATGTGGGAAAGGAAATGATCTGACATCTTGAAGAGGATGAAAAGGTAACTGTGAGAGTCATGAAGAGATCACTTCTCCATATTCAATGTCAGTGTTACGGGGCCTTGGCCCAATTTGTCAGGGCCAAACCTGACAGCTACCGGTGCAGTTTATTGTGGAGTGACACAAGGAACAAGAACACTTTGCATAATCTTATTGAACTGTTTTTTGGGGTTTTTTTTCCTGCAGCAAAAGGCAGAAAATCTCCACCTAAAAATACAACATCATTTGCAAACAGATTAAGAAAGAAGGAAATTTGTGTCAGTATGCGTAACTCTCCCAAAATTGAAAGAAATAATAAGAACTTGTTAAAAGCATCTTTTTAGGATACCTCAATAGCTAACTGTTATCACACTGCAAACAGAAGTTTCTGAAGAGCTCCATATTGATTCACTGACAAGTTACTGTTTAGATAAAATACTATGTCCACCCTGCACAGTGTTTGCATTGGCAAGGATAGTACACTGAAAAGATACGATACGCATTCCACAACAATAATTAAAATGTTACATGGGAGTTAAATCAGTCCATTGTTAGAGTTCAGTGTGGAAAAACTTTTGAATAATGAAAACCAAAACTGACTTGTTTTTTTCTGGCTTATACCAACGCTATACGTACTACTGAGAGTATAATGCTATCTTTGCTGAAAATTTACACCATTTAGAGCTACTGGTGTAATAACATGCTAAAAGAAGGAAGCAAACACACCATTAGGCAGGACTGCATTATCTGGATTCAGAAATTTAGGGCAGAACACAGATGTTTTCCCAGATAATGCTGTACACTTTTATTTTTAAATTTACAGGTCTTTGTATAGCAGGACAGTGCTCTGTGCACTGGGAATGTCAGTAGATTTTGGAGAGTGGTCCAGTGTTTATGGTACTGCTCGTTAACGTTGCTGACACTCTCCAAGACGTGCACGTCATGAAGAGACAACAAGGAAACTGTCTCACCAAATGCAGCTTTGCATTAAATGCCTTATCTAATGGAAGCTGAAAAACACTACGTGCTGTTCATGGTGATGATTAATAAAAGAAACCAAACAGTTAAGGTCTGTCTGATTAATTGCTCCACTTAGCTAATTTGATAAGCTCTCAGTTTTCCTGTGCCTCCTTCATTGCCTTGATCTACTTTGTAAATTAGTCTAATTATAAGCACCTGCAATCAAAAGCCCCATTTCTGTAGAAGTTTTATGATTCTTATTTATATACAGTAGTTTTGAAAAGGTCAATTAAAAAAAAACCATCTTGCCACCAGAAGCAAGGATAGAAGGCAGGTATATAATAAGGGTTGTATTAATAAATACAGGAAAGAGTTCGTGCACTCTCCAATGTTTAATTCCTGCTTTACTCAGGAATATAAACTGCATTCTTCAAGAGAATTTTAATAAAAATTACATTACAGCACATAAAAGATGACAAATGATTCAACGTAATTGCAGTCTCCAAATGACATAAATCAGATAAGCCATACATCAGGTGAAGAACAATAGTAACAGGTTCAATTTAGAGTACCACGGGTATCTGAAAATAAACTGAGGACCTTATAAAGAAAGCTCAGTATTTTTATACCATATTAGAAGCATACAAACCAAGAAAATTACTTTGAAAAAAAAAAAAGTTCAGCGTCATCTACAGTGAATGTATTTTAGACAATGTGTATTTATGAGTCTAGATTGTATGACTTGCCCTTGATTCACAACTAATAAGCAATCCATTTATTTTTGCACTAGGTCTTTATACAGGACAGAATTCTTTGCAAATATAGTACAAATACAAAAGTTGCACTGTGGTAATTTTTAAAATATGAACTGTAAACTGATTGTCTTTTTTAAAACAAGTTGTAGTGATAGCTTTAATCAATCTCTCCAATTGCTATTTTGTCCGGATTCTTTCTTGTGAATATAAATTAGAAACAAAAGGAAGCACCGATTTTATCTGACTATGCCAATTTTTTTGACACTGGATATGTAATTCCTTTTCACAAAGTATTTTGTATGCAGAATTTTTAATGCTCTATTTTAATCTTCATCTTCTCCCTCTCAAAACCATTAAACAAAGGTTGGACAGCATAAAATTAATTTTTCCAAAGTCAGAAAGTTACAGTTCATTTTATGTTTGTTTTTGTGCTAGCCTTAATAAAATGTCTTTAAAAAAAAAATTAGGCTGACAGACCTGCCTAACTCATAAAAACAACTTGCATTAGTAAAATTTAACTATAAGCGCTTGAGATGGTTTATTTTATTTCTTGTAAAAAATATTTTTGCTAAGCAATGCCAAGCTTGGGGAATTATGCAGTAATTGTGTACAGAAAAATTATGAAGCCCTGCTATAGAGAAGATCTACAAAGCTCGCAGTGAATTCCTGCTAGATGGACTCTAAAATGAAGACATTTTTATCATACCTCGGAGCACAAAATATTGGTCCAATATCTTAAAACTAAGAATATAAGTGAACTTATTAATAGAGCCATTAACTGTCTTTCTGGGGCTCCAGATTAATTAAATTGGCAGAGTTGGTGCTCAAATCCTCTCAGACTTTCCAAATCTCCAAGAACCACCAGCAAAATAGGAGAACTGCTCCAAATATCACTATGTTGTACAGGAGACTATGATAAAAAAAAAACCAAAACAACTCACCCATTACGTGAAAAAGTTGCTAGAATGAGGGAATAGTGGATAAAAGAAACCAAAACCCCAAAACATAGAAGATTCGGCATGCAAAACTGTGACAGATGTTTTTTTCTTGCATTAACTCCTATTCCAGAGTGAGGAGTGATTAAATTTAACATGCAATTGAGCAAGGGCACATCCTCAGTCACAATCTGCAAAGATGCACATAAACCCTCACCGTTGGCTGTTCAGGTCCCTGCAAGCCCAAGTATCCCCACAGGTCAGTATGTTTATTAAGAAGACAATGAATATGCTGAGATTAAACATTTTTATTCAGGAAGCAGCAGTGCATTTATGAATGTGACTGAACTCTAAGAAATACCAAGAAGCAGCTTAACTGAATGTGTCTATTGATTACCTTGACAGCTTAATAAGACAAATTTTCAGTGGCTGACTGAATTTATGTGAACTAAGGACGAAGATTAAAAGACTGTGCCCTTTAAAGTCCTGGCCACTCCTCTGACATCTCTAATCCCATCAGCTAGGGAAAGCTGTTTATTAACATCTGGTCTCAGAGGTAGAGGTCACTGAGTATCACAGACATCCTTTGACAGGTAAGGGAGAACTTATGAGGCAGGAGGGAAAAAAAATAATGTAAATACAAAAATACAGGGGTGGAGCCACATGAGGATTCAAGCTACCTCCAGTAAAAAGCAAGAGGAAAAATAATTACATTAAAATATGTATCAGCAAACACAGAAATACAGAAGGTATTTTCTACTTAAGAGCTCGAAAAAGAACAGAGCATAGTTACAAATCATTTGATAAATGGAAGGCTTAATTTCAAAAGCTGGTTTATTTTCATGTCATATTCATAATGAAAGTGGTAATTTGCTAATATTTGGAGAAGGGGAGCAGAAGAAATGTGTGCTACTTTGGAGAAGGATAGGGACTTATTTTGCCTATACAAAATGAGTTTATGAATTATTTTTAACCGAGTTATTTTAAGAAGTGACAAAGAGTTGGCAGCCATGAAGAATTACTTAGCATAGATAAAAAGCCTGAAGACATGGAGCCTGGACAAAATGGGATTCACTGGACCCCAACCTGGGCCTTTTGTGTTTGCATCTTCTTGTTATTTGAGGGCTGGTCATGAATTAGGATGCCATGGCATTACTTAACTCCAAAATTGTCCCTGTCCTGCGCTGTCCACAAATTTTAACATAACCATTTAAACTCTGAGGCCATTATCAGATCATTCATATATTTTTAAAACTAATCTTACACTGGATGTTGTGCAAAACTGAAAAATTGTCACTAATTCAGTACAAAAGGTAAAGACTAAAGTCATGTCAGTGTGTTTACCATGATTCCAATGACAGAGTGGCAAAATAATGTAATATCCCCGGGAATGATAATGTGTATAACTTACTTAGCAAGAAGAAACAAGGCTTACCATGAATAGAGCACACAGTATGATGCAATCTTTGTGCCACAGCACACAAGTCCTAATAAAAATAAAGAATAAAGAGTTTCAATTTAGGAAATATAAATTGTGACTAGCTACAATGAAAGTAAAATCAGAGAGGAAAAAAAGAAAAAAGCAGTAGAGACATTTAAAATCATCTGGTTTCATTTAGATCCAAATGGTATTATTGCACAGTTAATAAAATTAATCTCATCTCTGTTACTCCCTAATTGCAAACTTAAAGTGAGTCTTCTGAAAAAAATCTATCACACTTTCCAATGTAACTGAAGCATTTAAAACTGTCTTTATTAAAAAAATAATTTCAAAATAATAATACATATAAAAGCAATTACACTTGCTGCCACGTAGAACTATTTTCCCCAGCACTGGACTCTTTTAAGATTCAGCTGGCAGGGTGCTGGGCCATCTTGTCTAGACCATGCTTTTGCCAGGAGAGGCTAGACCAGATGATCCTTGAGGTCCCTTACAGCTTGGGATTCCATGATACTGTAGCACTGAGGTCTATAAATCTTAAATAAAACTGATAACTGTCATTTTTTCTTAGAATCAAGTATTTTGAAGGAAAAAGGATCTAGTAAATAAGCATACACACAATATACACAGGGTATATGAAAGTTTTAATCGGTTACTTTTGGAGTGGATGAAAACAAACATCTCTTCCAACAATCACATCAAGACAACAATCTAGATATCTCTTTAGTTCACAAGTCTAACCACAGGACTACCCAATTTTCACCAAAGACTCTATTTTAAAACCTTCTGGATATTATTTTAAGTAAGCAGATATAATACTGTGCATATTTGTCAAGACACAACTTGATAAGCATATGCTCTTGCTAAACATACTAGCCAGAGAATTGTTGCACTAAGCTGTGAGATGTACACAGTACACAGCCTTCTAAGAGTTTCAGAATTGAATCACAGAATCATTTCATTTGGAAACAACCTTTAAGATCATCAGATCCAACCATCAACCAAATACTGCCATAGATAACATTCAATATCAATTTCTCTTTCAACTTTTCAAAGCACTATTAGAGCATAACGAAACAATACAAAAACTGAATGGACATTATACTATTAACAGCCAAAAAGCAATTCTTTGCATCCGTGAGTTTCACTGTGAACCTCGCCTACCTGTTCAGGTCAGGAAATAAAAGAACGATGCAACATATTTGAGAGTCAAGGCTAAGTTAGATAGGTGACACATCATCAATGAAATTGAAATCCAGCTAAGAAAAAGGATAAAGCCACATGATAGAAGTGTCATGGAATCTAATTGCTACAAGTGATCAAAATATCTTTCTTCCATTCTCTGCCAACAGAAGTATTTGCAGTAGTTCCAAATCAAACACCTTGCTCCACTACTGAGCTGTCAATCCCTGCCTGTGGGGAGGGCGGGCAGGTGATTCAAATTCTCAAATCTCCTTCAGCATGGACTAAGGTGAGATATCACTCAAGGTCCATACATAAACATCAGCTTTATTGAAAATTTTCTACAGATGCAAATATCCCACAATCATTGGTGCTCTCACAATTGCATCTATCTCAGCTATGCAGCTTCACTCTCACAACTGCATCTAAGCTGTGCAGTTTTCTGAGAAATCAAGGTTGGCCTGATGTTACTTAACAATTTTCACCATTATTTAACAGCTTTAAGGTTACTTAGGAGAGAAGAGAAGGAGAGATAGAGAGAAATAGAGGGATAAAGAGATGGAGAGATCACCAGTCATAGATCAAGCACCAGACCTGACAACAGGGCGGTTCAGTGTAGACAGAGACTCATATATGCTCCTATGTATAGCCCCAGTTCTGGGATTGATGGAACTTCCTCTTGCCCCAGTTTCAGGAGTGGTTGAGAGACCAGTCAGTCAAGAGCAGTGACACCAGGCCCCTCCCCAAGAATTGTTTTGGATCTCTGAAACCTTCACTCAGCATCCAGGCTGACAGTGCAGTGATGCGGAGCTCCTCCCTTACACAAGGCTACCAACACCACTTTTTCACATTTATTCTGGACATTTCCCATTATGAAAACACATGAAAATGGCTGAAAACTAGAGTTCTATCATTTTGAGTTGCATGCACAATACTGGAGCTAAGCAAAAGCAGTTCATCTTCTCCATCACCTGGAAATGCAATATGTGCATCTGATACCTTTCCATGCCATTTGCAGCTAACTGCAAGAACCAAACTAACTGCAAACAGGGAACCATAATAGGGGGAAATATCTAAATGCCATAGTTTTAAAATACAGCAAGTCAAAACAACTTTAACAGCAGAGATTATGATAATGCAAAGTAAATTAAACAAGGAGGACTCCCAGCTCAGGATTCAAAGCAGCACAGATGGAGTCATAGTGATGGGAATCCGAGCTCTGTTTTGTCTACACCACAGCTCCAAACACTTACTGTTGGAGGTTTAGGTTGCAAAAAGTGTCTTTCCGCCTAACAGTAGAGGTATGTCATTAATCCTCCTGCCTCCATTTGCCTCATCAGTAAAGTACTTCCACTTCTACAAGTCTGGTTTTGAGTATAAATTCAGAACATAAAGGTACTCAAATACTAGGGTGATAAACCCAAATATATGTCTAATCAGTGCTCTTGATTTATTTCTCTGACTCTATGAAGACTCCACATTTTCAGACTGGGAAAAATCAAAAAACATAGACCAGGATTATAAAACTCTAAGTCACAGAGTAATCAATGCCAGTTTTAAAATGCATTGTTTCTCTGATCAGGGATTAGATTAAGCTCCATCAGATCGATATTTCTTTATGCTTTCATCCAGCATTCTCAGAGTTTTAGAAAATTATAGTTCTTAAATGTACTGCATATTGCCATAAAATTCCCCGTAAAGGAGTTTGATCTGAGAAAGCCAGTCACTCATGAAAACGATTAGATTCATACAAAATTTATTGTTAACTAAAAACTTTTGTGCTTCATTTGCTTCCATAAATAGCTCAAACCCTTGCTGGAGCAGGAATTCTGTAAGCCTGCAATCAGTCTTTCGCAACAGTTGGCTGAAAATATGAATAACCATACAGAAACTGATAATCAAAGAACCTGCTAGAGAAAAAAGTAGTGTATTGATTTTTAAGATTTTTTTTTTTTTAATGAGGGAAAGGTTTCATCTTCCCAAATCAAGTTGTAAAGAAATTGGTATGAGTTCCCATTTATTCAATATCCTAAAATTTTGGAAAATTCACAGAGGTGGCAATAGCAGACTCTTCATCAACAAACCAATTTCTTATGAGAACGAAAATAGATCCTCTTTGGGGTACAAGGGCACAAGAGAAATTTGAGTAAGTACTAAAGGATTCTTCTAAAAGGGAAGGGGAAAGAAAGCAAAGGTTCTTTTGTCCCTCTTTCAATCTGTTCTGGGATGCTCACCTGTTCCCAGATGTCTTCAGAACTTTTTTTTTTTTGTTATTAAAAAAGCCCACCACAAATAGATTTCCTTATATTTTGGGCTGCTTAATTGGCTCTACAGTGTACATCATAGTTACAATCCACTCCAGCCTGCTTCAAGAACTGTAGCCCTACAGGTGCTGCCACACAACCGGAACAATCAATACTTTTTGCAGAACAACAATGGCTCCAAGTGTAATGAACTAATCTGAGGATGATTAAAGACTGTGGAACCTCAGAGTTGCAGACTTACTGATGCCAAGTGAAACCTGTAAAATATCTCATGGTGCCTTCTTATAAGGTTCAGCACATATGCTATGGGTGCTTATTCATCCACTCTATAACCCCCAGCCCTAACCTCATCTCAAGGCAGTATTTTATTCCTACTGTACTGCTTCTAAGTTTTTTTTTTTATAATGAGGTTTTATTTGTTTGGTTTACTTTTTAAACATTGATGAATGCTCAGGCAAACAAACGTGGCTTGCCACTATTTTACCATCTCTTAAACTCACTTGGATTGTTGCAGTTAAACACATTTTTTAACTCAGTCTCAGAGATGATTTTGTAGTGCTAAAATCGTATCATTTATCCAGTATTCTATGGCAATTTAGGAATAGCACTCAATAGGTTTATTTTTAGTAAGTGCACCTCATTCACATGTTTTGTAATGCTGCACAGGGATCACAGCTCTGTATGCATGACTGCAATGATAAGATCTGGCAACATTCTTTAATAACTGTTTAAACTGTTCTAGTCGTGTGCTTTAAGTAACATAGAATTATTCCAACACCTAGAAAGAGCTTTTCCACTTGCAGTATTTTCCACTACTCAATATGTGCACCCTTGCCATCTGAGTTAAGATTTTCCCTTATTTCCTTCATTTGATTTACCCCTTTACAGTCAACGGCCAAAGCATGCAGATGTATTTCACAAAAGACGGCTCAACGTAATTTGTGAAGGTTGTAATGAGAGATTCTTATTTTGATACACAAATCTATGAGGATCAGGCTGAAAAAGTGTTGTCCTTCACTACATACATATATAAATATAGAGAATGAGCTTTGTAAAGACACAAATGTTAACAAAATTAGGAAGATGACATCAGTATTTGACATCATGCTGAACAATGCCAAATGTACACTATAGCTTAGATATATCAAAGTTGCTTCAGATCTTCTAATTTACAACAAATTCCAGTAAGGTACATTCACTGCAGTGTCACTGACTTTCTGCCTTCACTCTAAATGTCCTAGAATGCTGCTGCTATACAGCAACATCTCTTAAGATAAACAAACCAAATTTAATTTCTTGAAGTTACCATGGATGTAGAGTTTGAATCAAGCACAATGCTTTTGTTAATATAAAAGGCAGCAGAGCTTTGGGTGAAGCAGTGATAAATAAAGCAGCTTTAGGACTACATCTGGGAGGAAAGGCATCTGTTGGCCAGTGCTTTCACCTTGTGCAGTACAAGAGACCTCAAAACCCTATAATATGTGGCTTTTGTATCCTAGGTCAAAGTTTACTAATGTTTGAACATTGAATGAATGAAATTCCAGGCCAGGCAAAGCAACACGCTTTTTTTTTTTTTTTTTTAAACACGATGGACACTCTAGCCTATAATATATACAGTATGAGGGCTGTGGCATTAGCAAAAAATTCCATAATGAACAGTGCATATGCAGTTCAAGCTGGCAGAGAAATGAAATCACAACATTTGCAAGTCAGGGAAGACAACAGGAAAGACAAACTACACTGATACTTGGAAAATACATTACCATGGAAAGAGGAGACATTGCTTCATTTTTTAATCAAATGGCTATTCTGAGGTGGTTTGTCTTCCACTACCACCCCCCTGGAATGGCCATAGAGACCACTACTACACCTTCAATGGTTTTTGTTTTCCATAAAAGGAGTATTATTGTAAAGCTTACAATGTGAAATGCATCTCATCCTTCTTATAATCCCCTGGGATTTCGGTATAAGTAATTATAGCATTACAAAACAAAACTGACAGCCTATGTGTTAGCTCAATATGTCAAAAAGACAGGCAGTAAAGCCTCTCAGTGGCTGCAGCACAGTTACTGTCATCTCTCATCAGATGACGAACTGAAAAAGCAGAAAGTGATGGGTTTCCTTGTTCTATTATATGAGTCAAGGGCGTTCTTCTAAAAAGGTTGTTCTGTCTCTCAGACAATACCTAGCTAGAAATGTGAGCTGGAAACATTGCCCCATAGCAGTCTTACTATATTTTCAAACGTGCAAAACTGGTACTTCCTTCATCAAATTAACTGACTCAAAAATCGAGGTGAAATTCCAGGTACCTTGAATTGCTCCTGAAGCTAGAAAAGGAGTTGTAGGCACCAAATTAATTAAAATAATCCCATTTATTTTACTTAGAGATCTGAGATCACTGATGCCCTCAAAGATGCTCTGTTTCATTAGTGGCTTAAGCCATGAGGAATGAGAAGACAGTGGAGCTGATCATTAAAGTGTTCCTGTATAATTTCAAAATCACTTCTTGAAGCAACCTCTGCCTCAGTGTTCCAGAAAAGTCTTGGCTGAGACTTTATGATATACCAAGTACTACTTCAGGAATATTTTGTCAATAGAAATGGTACTGTGGTGGAGGGAAGGGGAAAAAGAAGTTTGGGGTTGGGCTGTGGTTTGGGATTTTGTTTTGGTTGTTTTTTGCTGTTTGTTTTTTTTTTAACCTTGTCTTTATTTTAATGATGCAGAATTAGCATGATAAAAAAAAGGCATTCAAGACCTAAGAAACAAAAACACTGGCTTCAAACCATAATATGTTTTTATACGTAAGTATTCCATGAATTAACATATAAAATAGTCACTGTAAGGCAACATATATGACTGGACAACTTTACCTGAATCATACAATAGATCCAGATGAATTTGATGTTAAAATTTCATTAGGTACAGTGTGGACATTTAGTTGTTGACCTATATAGTACCTGGTATGGTTAGTGGTTTAAGACATTAATCTGTATGATCTATTTTTTTCAAAGGCCATCTATTGTAGATTTAAAACAGGAAAATATCACGTAAGGGGCTTCTAAGTGATATGCTTCTTTGTTCCCCTGAGATATTCAGTTTTAAAATAAATAATGAAACAGGTATTTAAGATTTGAAGGGTTGGAATCAAAACCATATATTTCAAAAGATTCAGGGTGATGTCCAACCTTCCTTGGCCTCAACATTATTCATATCCCAAGAGATCAAACATTTGCTGTTCTGAAATGGTTTTGGTTATAAGAATATTTAGCAGCTCATCACTAGGCACAGCATCATCTTTACCACAGACATATATTTCTATTCCATTCTATTATTAACAAATGAAGCTGGATTTGTAGCGGAACTCAAACAATTTCAAAGAAAATAAAACAATTATGACCCAGCTTATGTGCAAACACCTTCATTGTTTGCTTTTAAAATCACTTCATAAATCGGAGTTATTACCAATTCCTTTAATAATTTGTCTCTCTGATTCTAAAAGATTATCTTGGCTAGAAGAATTCTCAGATAACAGCAACTATATGACATTATAGAGCTTTACAGCTGTATTCAACATAGATACTAGATTGTTTTCTCCCAGAGAGCAGTTCAGTAATCCAATAACAATTCTAGACAGTTTAAGGCTGTACAATAAACACTCGATAAAAACTAGTTCAAAAAGGAACACGATTCACCTCTTATAGTCTCAAAATATGCGATTCATGTTTGAAAAATTTCTTTTTCTTGGAAAAAAACGTATTTTTCTTATTTCTGAAAGCACAAGTCAAGGACTAACAAAATGCTGCTTTTCAGGCATTCCCAGCAAGAAATCCCACATTTCTGAGGCATGTAAGGCTTCTCGGCTAGTGATAGTGCTGGTCATGTGTCAAGCCGGCATTCAGCCAGCACACAGCACAGTAGCCAGCTCCCGCCTGGCTAACTGCACACAAAAAGGGAATCAGATGGAGGAGCTGCATGTCGCCAGCTCCTGCCATCTACCTCTGCTGTAAGGTGGCCTTACCCTGTGACAGCACAGACGCATTCGCACCACGTCTCATTATGCTAAATCAAACCTGCTATCAACTGTGTGCCAAAAGGAGAGAAAACAGAATTTGTAAACATTCAGGGGGAGAAATGACGTGACCATAGGCTACAATGGCTACAGGCATACTTTCAGCAGACAAAAAAAAAAGTAACCAATGCACAGTACAAGAAAAGACGGCTGTTGTGCACTGTATTACGTAACAGTGATGCCTCCAAGCCTTCTGCAAGGCAGCAGAAGCTGTCAACGGGGACTAAGCAAAACCACAAAACAAGCAACCTGGTTTAGCTAAAAAAAAAAAATACAAGTTGCTCCCTTCTCTCAACAAATGACAGGTTTAATGAACACAGACACTCAGATCTTTTAGCAAGCATTCTGAAACAGAACCAGTTGTAGGCAAGAGATGTCCATCATTCTCCCTCAGTAGTCTTAAACTCATCAGACAGGAACAGTCCTGTTGTCCCAGCCCTGTGGATAAGCCACTCCTTTGTTTCATCTCACTTACAGTTTTTCCACACCTTTCCACAAAACAGAAGTATCGTGCCAAAGTCTAAATACTCTTTCCACTCTAGCCATTATTAAATAGGATATATTCCTTCCAACTCACTTTTTGTACAACTTGCCAGTGGTAGTTTTAAGCTTTACCTCCCTGACCGTATAATGAATGGTTCTCCTTAGACATGGCCCCTTTCTCTCTTCTCTACTTTCTCAATATATGTAAATGTACCGTAAGAATCTTCAAAGCATCTAACAAAATTGAATACCAATTTCTCATTAGAAATCTCTGCAGCAGCTCTGGGAACCTCAGCCTCCCCTCTCTGATTTTGTTAAAAGAAAGAAATCCACGTAAGTGGTCAAGGAATCATTGCTATTTTTATTGTATGAATGTATTTTTTTTTAATTTATTCATGAAGAAATATTTTTAAAGATTCTGTTCGGTGACAGAGGACTTAACACAGTGTTATGTAATAACCAGTTCAACAACTTCCCCCACCATGTACTTTTCTCTGCATGTAAATTTTTTGAAGTTATTTCTAAGGCAATAACTCGATATCAAAAGTTTAATTTCGGAGTGTGACAGATGACAAATATCTTCTTCCTATTTAAGTGCTCCCCCCACAGTGCTATTCTAGTCTGTGCAGAATATAAATGACCAACTGAAGGAAAAAGATATAAAAGAAGATAATTATGAAGTATTTTCATAGTAGTCAAAAGCATTTTTCAGTTTTTCATTAAAATTAACATTTAAGACATCATTAATACAAGGGGGGAAGAAGTTACCCTCCCCAAATGATGCTCTGTAAAGTAAATTCCTTCATGAGCTTCACAGATTTTCTTAGCAATACATCACTCCTGTTCTCTGCCAAGGAAAAAAATATGCATTTAGAATTTATGCTAGCTACATTTATTGTAAATACATTTATGACACCTCACAAAGGAATGCCTCTAGACTACTCCACATACACGGAAAGGACTAATTTCTTCAATCTCGTTCTAGTATAAAGCACTATAATAAGTTTAACATGGCATTTCAGCATGTGTTTAAACACCGAACTTGGACAGATCTCAAAAGCTCATAGCACTGCCAGCCTTCATGAAAGAAAGATGAATTAAGCTTAATATTAAACCCACCCAAACTGTCTAGCAAGACTGTTAACCTTTTTAGTAATGCAAATAAAATAGGTTTCATCTACTGCTCCGCTTGCTGCTCGACCAGATGTTCCCGGGGACATCTGTAGTTCTGACTGCATCACAGGATGGGCTATACTATTAGTGAGGTTTTTTATCATGCTATTACTTCTTCAAATATTAAAGGATAACAAGAATTTTCTTTCTTTCTTCTGTGCTTTCTTCTGCTTCTTTTTAACCTGAATATCACTGGGAAGATTCACAGTTGATGTGCACAGGAAAATAGCTTCATTCCGTGTGAGACAATCTCTCTCAACCATGAGAGAAAACTGCATACACTTTAAGTCAACCCTCAAAAGAAAAAGGGCTACAATTCTGTTCTCACTTAGCTTTGCTGGCTAGTGGAGCATGCATCCTGCTGTTGAAAGGTCATATCCATAGTCAAGGCCTGCCAAGGGATAACCTGCAGCTTAGCTAAAGATCTTCTCACAGGACAGAGCTATAAAGCACTGACATCACAGCAGTTTGCCAGGAAGGCAGATCCTAACTGTAAGCATCTTACTGTGATCACTGAAAGAGTGATTAAAAGAGTGCCTATAAAGTAACTGAGCACCCATTAGGTGCATCCAAACATTCTGGATTTAAGACACAAATCCATCTCCAGTGTAGTTTTAAACTATGTGTTTGGCTGACTTTGACCCCTCTAGTTCAAAGAAGAAAAATAATTTCCCCTCTTTGAGGGGAACAAGCATTGCTGCTGCAGCACATTCACTCCACGAGAATTCTCACATGGAGTTTATAAACAGATATATACTTATCAGACATGTAAACAAATATTACAGGTAAAGCTTAAGAGGCAGAGCAGAAGGCTGTTGACTGTCTTGAACAACAATATCAATCAGAGTTCCTGAAGTCATTAGAATTTGACTACCTCCCTTAATATTTCTTGCTTATTGTTGTTTTCTCTGTTTTTAGAGTTACAGAGATCGTTTGATACAGATCAGAAAAACAGTGCAGATAAAAGGAAATAAGCCTGATGAATCCTCTCTATCCTCATCTAGAAGCATAATACTTAGATGTCATCATCTTTCCGTTTCTTTTTCATTTCCTTCCCTCCTTCTTTCAGTCTTGATGTCACCTCCACAAAATTTTGGTCAGGGCAGACTGAAAACTGCCCAGTGAAGTTCCATAGTATAGGCAGAATCATTGTCAAATCACTTCTGGTCTAATGTAAAGCAACAGTTGTTACAAGGAACAGAATTATAATCTTGATAAGGTGGTATTTGCTATTACAGAAAGCTACAAAAATTTGCAAAAGATCAGATATTTCTGAATCCTTCCTCTGATCTTGCAGGTTTTACAGCTTCTTTACATCAGCTGTTTTCTCAGTAGCAACACCAACAATAATAAACAAGGTAGTTTTGGAGTACATGAATAATAACAGGACTTTAATGACAATTGGAAAAACCTTTGTACTTCCTCATACTAAGACATTATGTCTGGCAAGAAGCATCTGACACAGATTTCTCTGTAAATTAATCAGATGGCTTTTTATGCAAGACATGTTATGCTCTGCCTGCTTATTAATGCCCATAACTCACAAGCAAAAATCAATTAAATTTTCTTTGATTAACTAAAATACAGAAGTTGTTTTCACGGCACATATAGAAGTGGTTCAAGATGAATGCTTTTGATTGCAAAGCTGACAACAGGCCATTTTATCAATTAAAATGTAACTATGAGATGCCAGTGAAAATTTTTCTTGTGGTTGACAGTTAACTGTACGCCTAAACTATTTTTTTTACTGTCTCTGGCTGAACCTTTGAAAGAAGGCTTACAAGAGCTGTTTGGAGGAATACTGGTTTGTTACCAGTACTTTAAGGTGCCAAGGACTATTGCCTGCAAGATCTTCATAAAAAAATTCACTGGAACACAACACCAAATACTCTTTTTAAAACCAAGTGATTATAATCTCTCTTCTGTTAAAGGCAAAACAGTGGTCTTTCAGCAAAGCGGAAAGGAAAAGCATTTTAAAGCAGTTCTTAGCTCTTCAAGACTTCTCCTGCATAGCTTTCCCCCACACTATTGTCACAAAAAGGCAATGCTGACAGCTCTTCAGGCTCCAGCAGGAAGCCACCCACACACAGATCCAGAAAAACTCTGCCTTGATAAAGTGGCTTCTCCTGGCCAGGCCTCAACGTGACGTCGCACCTCTTCCTACAGAAACATGGTGCTGGCAGGATCTCCCTCTGGAGACTCATCAGCTGCCACAGAAAGCACTTTGCAACCAATGGTGTTGCTTCCAGCCCACTTATCTATAGGATCCAAGAGCAGAGCAGGCTACGGTGCCTTTTACAAAGTCTCCCATACCCTTTCCTCTCTACCCTGCCCTCAAAACACATTATGGTATCAGGAGGTGTGTTCCCCACATGTTCCAAGATGCTAAAACTAGGCTGACTGTTCTACTTCTCAGCGGTAGTAAGTTTCATGGACAGGATCAAGGAGCATGTGCAAACAGAAAATGCAGTATGACAGAAGTTACTCTCTCGCAGAGGGATAGCCAAACAGAGGAAGAATCAAATGTATTCCTCGGGGTAGTAGCATAGAAGGTATTCATGCTAGTTTCATTTCCTGATAATTACCTACCACAAGATATCAAATAGTCACCAGTATTTTCACAACTGTTAGAATACATTTCAGCTGAAATCTTCAGTGAAAGTGCTAACCTCTGTACATTTTCTATGCTTAAAAAAAGAGAGTCCCTTATTATGAATTAGAGATTCTTATTTTTACTGACTGTGTTCCTGCACAGGGGAAATAACACTACCTTTGAGTACATTGAATAAATTGATCAAGATTATTTCTGATGACGTGAACAAATACTTGAAGAAATACAGACATAAAAATAAAGACTTGTTCAGAAGTTATAACACTGTACCATATTTATGTCCATTTTCTGGACATTCTTGCCTTTTGACAAGAGAAAATGGAAAGGGGATGCAAGAGAATAAAATCAACTAAAGAAAATGTAACACGATTTCAGCTGGACCACAGATTATACATATCAAATGCAAATACCTGCAAAAATAAATGCATAAAATGTTTTTGAAGACTTAAATAACACATCTTTTGTAAGATGTGTTATTCACAGAAAAAAAATGCAGTTGTATTACATTCTGTGAGATGCGACATAATTCGCTGTAAGTGGTCTATAACATTTTTGTGACATTTTTAACCCTTGAGATCATCAGTGGCTTCAACATGCACAAATATTGCCAAGCCAAGTGCACGAGAATCTTATGAAGTCTTGCACAGAAAGCTCAGAAACATTTACCACAGTGATGATTATTTGATGAAAATGCATCAAAATTATGTAATTTCTAATTGATGCCAAATATTTAACTTCACACACCGAGTACCCACATGCCAAACTAATGAAGCTGGAAAGCGCTATCAATCATGATTACTATTCCTTTCAACAAGAACTGAGCCAACAGATAAGAGTTGGCAAAACATTAGCCCTAGTTTCCAATAGTTCTTTGCAAAGGTTGAAAACAGCAAGCAAAAAACTGTAACCAACAGTTATCCACAGAACTGACTAGAGACAACACACACAAACACTATCATTCCAGTTTTCCCCATATGGATCCCTCCAGATAATGATTCAAAGCCTCTACCCATCGCTGTCACTATTTCTTCAGTTAATGAGCCATGAAAAAAAAGGTCTGTGCACAGGTACTTCTAGTATATCTAAAGTGCAACATACGCAATGCTTTGTTTTGTGATCTGGCTTTATTTACTGCTTGGACTTAAGACTCTTCAGACATTTACAGCATTACCACAGAAGCCACTTTACCACCTTCTAATAGGGTTACCAAAAAAAAAAAAAATAAATCTGAATAGCTGCTTTTTTAAGCAGTAAATAGCTCCAACACCACTAGAAACTACAACTGAAAAGCAATGTAAAGCCTTTCTTCCACCAAATGTCACTTTCCTTTAACTCCATTATAATTTACTGCTGGTAACTGGGAAACATCTCACCTTATTCAGCTATGACCAGTTTTGCAGAATAAAGCCTGCCCAAGAGGAGCATACTGCTGCTGAATTCTGCTTCCACAGACAGGGCAAACAAAGACAACATTCCAAAAGCATGATTTGTCCTCAGCCAGAAGAGGGGGACACAGGCTGGGGGGAGATCAAGGTTCAGCAGTTGTGTGCCATGTGCTTTGCCCATAGCCCTTCAGCAGCTGAGCTGCAGGCAGCTTTTCCCCATTTTGCTTTTCCACTTCTCTCCCATTCCTGCCCATTTTTCTTGTTACAAGAGAACAGAATTTAACACTTTAGCTTAGGCAAAAATTTGTCTTAAAAAATAAAAAGTATTTGGGGGGAAAAAAAAAAGATAAAAAGTTAAAATAAATGGCTTGATTTATCTGTGTGTGGTTTTGAGGTATAACTTCAAAAAAAAAAAACCAAAACAAAACCAACCAACCAAAAAAAAAACCCCACAAACCAAAAAAAACCAAAACCAAACAGAACAGCACACAACTGGTCAAGATGTTTAAAACTGTAAGTACAAACTGATGTCACAAAAAGCAACAAACTTTGTAATATTTTAATCTCAGCAGACTTTTGTTATTATACTTTCTCCCAACAGTAAAAAGCTTACCTCCAAACAGTACCCCCTATATTGTGTTAAATGTTAAAGACTCAAAGAAATACATTCTTCCGAATACTTCTCCTGTAAATATCACATTATATTTACCATTTGATATATTTAGAGTGCTACCAGTGGCACACTAAATATATACTTATGAAAAAGGCTGGATTTATTTCCAGAAAATAAAAAGCAATAAAGCTTTTCATCCATAGGGGACCAAGCTAATCATGGCCAATTCAACCATCATACTCAACACATTAATTTAAGACAGCTCAGTTACTTTCCTCCTGAAGATAGATGGCTCTTGTATCTAGATAAACCTGCAACATCAGTTTATACAGTTAAGTGGTTAACAATAGTCTTGTTTCCAGAGGCCAAAAGAGCATACAAAATTTCCCACCAGACTCATATATAACAAAATCTTCCACATTTCAAAGCAAGGGTGCATTAATTTTACTTAAAATTTCTCTATTCCAAGTTTATGTAGTTATATAGTTAGCCATGTAGCAGACATCTCTTCCTGCACTCTCTTCTCTAACTTATTATTCTCGCTACTTGAGATTCCAGCTGTCCACTTCAGCTACCACAAAAAGGCCAATTTTTGGAGAAGCCAGGGAGAAGAGGGTTGTTTCATTTTTCTAAGTCCATTTTCAGGCGCTTCAGAAGGACCATCACAAATCAGTAACAAGCTTTACAGTAGCATTGGTCTTCATCTTTTCATTTACTTGCACTTATTGCCACAAAACTAAGAAATTAAAAAGCTTTCAGGGATTTTCAAAGTGACCCATAGCTACTGGTGCCAAAAGCAAACCACTTATTTTATTGCAATGTCCTATAATCATAATCTTGTTGCAAAGGAATACTCTGTATAAAAAAGACCTTTTTCCTTGTAAGTGAAAAGGATTCCCTACTTTTTTTTTGTAATGAAAATTGTTCCATTCCACTCCACGTAGCTAAATTGTGCAACAGAATAATAAAGGTTTCCTTCTCAGACAGCTTTTCTGTAGCATTTGAAGGGGCATTTTATCTTTCATGACTATATGTTGCATTTTTATATCAATGTAAACATAAGAGAGCAAACCCAAACCAAACAGGTTTTTCCCCCCAGCTTACCATATGAGCTATGACAGGTGAACAGACTGTGGAAGTCTTGCAGTCGAAGAGCAGTACAGCACATCTGCGTGAAATATTTTCCTCAGCACCTGGTAGTTATGACAGGAACTGTTCCACTAACAGTGAGTATAGAAATTAATAGGGTGGCTTTTCTAGACATACAGGTTTCAGATAAGAAACTAACAGAAAAAATGGCATTTATCACAGCAAGGCTTTATAACTTTAACACTGTTACTCAAAGACAGAGCAGGTGATACACAGAGCCACGAACTGTTCTCAAAGCCAGTAATTTATTATTTTATAGCATGCAGATCAATACCACTTGGCTTTATGAACTGTTTCACCCGAGTTATTCTTCCTGATGCAACAGCAAAGAGGTTTAAATCAAAACCACAGAACAAAGAAGAGCTGATATGCCAGTGGGGAGGTCCAGATGAGATTCTCCTGTGTGTCTCACAATCTCTGATGAGCCAGATACTCAGAAGTGGTCAGCACCACAATGAAGCAATCAAATTTTCAAGTTCAACTGCCAATAATAGGACTTGCCAGATAATCAGCACATTTACAAATCCCACCACTAAATGCAAGAACAGTGTAAGAGAAATTTATTAGGTAGTGAAGGAGCAGGCTGAGGGAAGGAAAGATGACCAGAAGTCTCAGAGCCATGCCTGAGGGTAGAATTCCCACTGGCATACTAATATTTACACATACCACTGGACAGCAAGCTTTTAAAACAAAACCAAAAACCCAACAACAAAATAAACCCACAACAAAAAGACCCTATTGCTTTCCTAATGCCTAGGTACTACCTGCCCTCTCACACAGAGAAACACACACAAAGCCTACGGGGTTTGCACACACCCAAAAGAAAAAGCCACAGTGCAAGCTTGTGGAAAAAGTAGCTGAAGAATGAAAGGGAACTGGCAAAACTGAACATGATCTTAAATAATCCAGACTGAATATTGTTAAAAGTCTTCTTTCAACTTTACAATCATTTGTGTGGTTTTGTTCATTTCAATGACAGCTTGGAAATCTCACTGATGTGTAAAAAGAATTATAGTTTCATGAACATAAACTACTAAAAACCTGACATTTATTACTACAATGAAATAAGAAATGGCAACTTTAACATAACACATCTGTCTAAATGGTAATGAGCCCATGCATAACTCATTGCAGGGTCAGAACCCAATTAATTTCCTTTGGATCATTCAGTGCAAAAAACGCTCATGTCAGCTTGGGTTCCAGCAGAGGAAACAAGCAAGATGAACTGCATCTCCCAAGATTTCATTATGCCGACCACGTATTTCTCAGGTTTTGAAACCTTTTCAGTGTTCACTTCAAACCAATTTCACACAATCAGAATCTGAACTGGAATTGATTTGTATATAGTGACACTTGTTTTTCAGAGTGCTGCCATCCTATTTGGTGAGCTGCTCCCAAGATACATGCATCTGACTCACTCTGCAGTGTGAGATTTGTGGCAATCAGGGCCTTTGTAGACTTCAAAAATCAAAGCACAGTTTTTGTAGAGCATTTTATCTTCTGTCTCTGTAAAGCTTTTTTAACCCTAAACATACATTTAAACATTAGCCCCTAGTGCTACTTGGAAAGCTGGACCAGCCTACTTGCACCAAAGAAACAACCCACACGTCAAACTGTCACAAGAATTATCATCCCTTTGCTTGAGGTAGAAGCTCACTGTGGAAGTAGGAAAACTATTATTTATTACTTTTGTCAAAACACCAATTATGGATACAATCACTGCTGAGGTTTATCATAATCACAAGATATAATTTTAAAATTTGCATGGCTTCAAAATAGTAAAAAAGCAAATCCCTAGGCAAAACCTTACTAACCAATAAACAAACATGTAAAATAACAAGAAAAGAGGGCAATAGCTGCAAGATAAAATGTGAATCAGTAGGTCAAAAGGGATCTTACATTATTCTATTGCATAATAGAAAAAAAGAACCTAGTCTCAGGCAGAGATGAGAGTTTATAAAGCAGCAATTTGGTATCTTTCTCAAGTCAAGTCTTCATGCTGTAGTGAATGACTCAATGAGTGAGACCTCTTTAAAAGTCTGAACTGGACTAATGTGAGACAGCTCATAACAACCTTCAGTGAAGGGACTGTAGTCGCAAAGGTTTTTTGAAATCAGAATAGTAATTTCTAAGTTATGAAGATTTCATTGTCCAAAGGGATACCACTAAAATGTGAATGATCACGGTAAGGGAAAAAATCATCCATATTGCCCTAATCTTAGAGGAATGGGATTAAAGCCCAGACCAACCCAAAGTTCATACAGCAGACTAGTCTTTGCATTTGATCAAACCAAAATATATTAAGAGATCCTACTGCAACTCACACCCATCCCTATTAGACATAAATGCTTGTTTCAAGGTATTTATTATGTTCTAGCTTTGGTAAACTATTGAGCACAATAGCTAGATTCAGATGCTTATCTTAACACACTTGCCAGAGATCAAAGCAGCTCAGCGTAAACAAAAAGTAAGAAAGAAAACCAAGTAGACAATATACATCATCTTCCTTTAAAAAAAACTAACAAACAAACAAAAAAAAAAAAAAAAAAAAAAACACCCCAAGCAAAACCATAAAATCAACCAAAAAAAATACCCCTCCCGTTACACCCTCTTTTTATAAAACTAA
>JAAGNO010024710.1:0-28404 GCA_033439905.1 Ceryle rudis
AATTATAAATAGATAATAAAATTATAAATAAAATTACTTTCATACTTTAAAATAATAACTTTAATTAAAAGAAGTAACGGCAACCAGATGTAAGTGAAACAGCAACTGAAAACTATGCTTACAACTGTGCATTAAAATACAGAAATTACCTCTCAGAAAATTCATCAAAATCAGAAACAAGATCACACATTCTGAGTCCACTTCGAGCCGCTTTTGAAGAATATACTGGACCAATTCCTTTTTTGGTAGTTCCCAAACTTTCAAAAGATAATAACAGGATTTATTCTTGATAAAAAACTAAGGCATCTTTTCTTTAAAGCTAATACATCCTTAGCATAAAATGAAATGCTGTTAATTGGGAGCATGTGCAACCTCATTTTAAACATTTAAAACATTACATACTTTTAGCGTGCAACTTGAGTTTCAGAGTATCACTCTTTAGAGACATAAATATATTCATTTTCCACGTACTTCCGTTTTTAAATCAGTAACTTTTAATACTTCAGTGAACTCTTAAATATTTAATTGTCCACAATTCCTAACTTTTATACTTAAGGAACTGAATGCCAAAACAAGCTCCTTCAGTACTATGAACTGAAACTGAACACCTTCTAAAAAACTGTCCTGAAAACCTAAAGAAAGTCCTCTATAAAAAAAACCCACACAAGCAGTATGGATGCCTAGTTTGTATACAAGTAGTATCTTATTTAGTACTGAACACCTCAGAGCCAGGAAAACAGGAAACGTTGCTGAACATCTAAGAGTGACAACGATACTCAAAATGCTCTTTGGTTTGAGGTTTTTTTTTTGCCTGAGCAGACTTATAAAGCCTTATCTTCTTCAGTTATAAAATTCTGCATGTGCAGAGTGGACCAGATTTCGCCAAACTGCCTTGAAGGTACCATTACCATAAACTCAGTTCAAGAGAGACTCAATTTCAAGTGGGAGGTACAGGTCATATCAAAACTTTAACATGAAGTGTATCAATTAATATTCAAGTGAACTGAAATACAGCTCATAATCAGTACATAATTCATTTTAGTTAGGTCATTAGTAGTTTGGAGTAGATTCAAAACAATAATCTTGGGAAAAACCCCAAATGTTTCCAGTAAGGCTCAATACTGAGTAATCTCAGGGAGTGCTATGTTTGCCTGCAGTCCAAAAACAGACACATTCTTACCAGCTTTGCATCACACAGTATCATTTAACCAGACCAGGACATTGTGAATTAAATAATTGACCCTAGCCTCCCCCCTAATTCATACCATCCATAGAAAATGCTTTTTTAAGGAGGAATTGGTTTCTATTTATGTTGTTTGTTTCATTAAGACAAGCCAATTCATGTTAAACTATCAGCATACTCTATTTATAGGAGTAAAAACAATTGTATAAGCATAATATACCATATTAGATTACCTTTTATATAACCTTTCTGCAAGGGAAGCTACATGAGCCTTACTTGTGACTGTTTTTGAGCTACATTTGGACAGATAAAAGCATTCAGTTAAAAAATAAACTTACTGTTTAAAATTATCAACTTTGAAGTGTTAGACACTATGCTATACAGTCAAATCTGCAGTGAGACATACCAGTGGGCTATTTCAATTCCCCACCCCCAACAACCAGAAAATAGTTTTTGATAATGAGTTTGCAATAGCCTGCTCTTAGCCAGCCTGTGGTAGTATTTCCCCCACTATAGTCACTTCCATAGCCTTAAAATTTAGGAGGCAATGGCTTAGTACTTTAAATCCATCAGCACTTTTAACAAGCTTGAAAACACTATGATTGTTGCAGGATTTCAAAAGCCCCACAGAAAGAAGAAATGCAGCACCCTCAAAAGTGATTTAAGCTTTTTAGCTTTGAATGTAACTTTTTTTCCCCTAGGTTTCTTTAAAATAAATTCATTGGGATAAAGTGGTTATTTCTTCATTGGGCTTTCCCTTACAACCTTTAATACTAATAAAGTGGTTCCTTCTCACAAGCAGCCGAGTCACTGACAGTGTTTTTAATTGCATATATTGTCATATAGCAATTGTAGCTTGTGCTCCATAAACATTCATACATTCAATAGCCAAAATACACATACTGTCTCATAAACAAACAAATATATGTGGAAGAATATATATATATTTATGTTCCTGTTCACTTCTCAGTTCCTAAGCCAGGTAAAAACACAGCTGGTACAGCACAGTCCAGTGTGAAAATGACTCAGTGTAAGAATAATTGACACATTATCACTTAATAGCAATCTGTGTGAAGAAAGATATGCCCAGATGGCACACTCTCTTAAAGGTTATTTTCATGGATGATATCTTTTACAGGTCTCACTAAGGAAGACTGAATTACTTTTCATCCACATAGACAAAATTCCAAGAAGAGAGATGAAGTTTACTGGTATCTTGGAAGTCTACAGTGCTGCATTACTTTCCAGTTGTAGACATCCCACAGTTAATTCTGCTGGGTTTTTCCCCAGTCCCCAACAACTAGTGAGCTACTTGGAAACTGCAAGTCAGAAATATAGCAGCTAGTTTCTAAAAGTTTCAAAAGCTTCAGAAAGTCAGTAGCAGCATGTATCGGACAACGTCGACATATACATACACTTCTGACAATGAAGCATTGTGATACCAAATTAAGTCATATCAGACCTTTCAGTTATTTGGAAATGACAAAGGGATCCTTCAATCTTCATAAACAGAAATATATTTTCACAGAAATGAACACCTCCAGTAAACAATTAAAACATTAGGAATCAGAAACCCTTTTAATAAAGCAAATCAGACACTTATGACCTTTTTCATAAGACAAAATATGAAGATGCAATCCTTTCATTAAGAATATAATCCTTTGCTAGCCACCGGAGGACAGAAGTGTAAGAAACAATCCCTGCATACACATTGAAGAGATACAAGGACAATCAATACTTTTGAAAATTCAGTGACAAGCAATAACGTATTAAGTCATCCTTGTACCAAGTTATTTCACAAAATAAAACTACCTACTTCTTTCCTGCTTGTTCTTGCCTCTGTTGTTCTTGGATGCCATCAGCAGCTTGGTGGAAATCAAATACTAAGAAAATAAAAATAACAAGTAGAAAATTTGTGCGAAACAGATTATCGTATCAGTAGCAATTTCTTCAAATCAACTCTAACCCTGTTTATCAATGTGGAGTACAAAAATATACACACTGAAGAGGGCAAATAAAATGATAAGAGGTTTTTTTTCCTCCTCTTTTACAAGCCACATTTTTTTCACAGGGAAGAATAATGCAGTTTTTCAGAAACTTTTTTTTTTTTTTAAGTGTTTATTTTGTACAATACTTGAAGATACGCCTCCCACAGAGTAACTAAGCCATTTCAGCTTTATAGGAGCCCAAAAGAATGTATGGAAAACAAACAAATGCAGTTTAAAAAAAAATCCTGGAAAACAGGTTATAGTAAAAAACATCACACTGCGAAAATTAAGGTGGTAACTTCAAGTAAACATTCACATTCCTTCTAAAGATTTCTTAGAGCATTATATATTTAAGTTTTAGACAACACCAATTAAAATACATTTGGAAATACAAAGGCTCCCACCAACATCTCCTATGTAAACAAAAGTCATCTTCACAAGCTGTGACTGCTTCTTTAAAGCATTACATATTGAAGCTATTTTTGGTTGACCTTTTGTTACAGACTTATCATTCACAGACCACCAATACCCATTTTAAAGAAAGCATATTTATCACAGCAACACATCTCCAGACGGTCATCAAAATGTTCCGAACAGAAGCATTCTGAAAGTTCATTTACGTTAAGAGGTTGAATGACTATGAGTGACAGTCAATAACTGGTCCTTTCTACTCAGGACCTATTTATCTATGAAAACATCACAGTACTGCTATTGCAGCACAGTCATTGCAGAACTGTTTTCTTAATAACATCGTAATTTCCAAGTAATTCACCTACAGTAATTATGCTCTCAGAAAGTATTTTAGTAACTTAGAAGCAGTTACTCAACTAGTTAAAATTCAGTAGCTACTCCAAACTAAAAACACATTTATTCTGAAATAACACATTCACTCACTAAGCTATTCCACATCTGTTTAAAAAAACCCAGCCAATCAACCAAAATCACACAAAAAAATCAAAACCAAAAGCAAAACCTTTTTGTGATAAACTTTTATCTGATAAAAACCTCAAAATAAAGTTTGCATCTTCAGAAGATGACTACCCAAGCAGCAATAAAACTATTTCCCAATACATGCAGTTATGTAACAAATATGTTACAATATCTATCTACCTAATTTAAAGGATGAATCTATGTAATAGAAATATCCTAGGATTGATACAGGAAGAGCCTCTGAAGCTCTGTGTTGGTGGTTTGGACTCCAGTTTACACCAGGCTCTGAATGGCAGTTACCTGGAACACAGGCTGGAATCAACACTTGACTGATGAGCTCCTTGCAAGGAGGCCAGACATTCCATCCATCCCTATAGTGTCCTTCCCATAAAGTCTACTTCAGATCTAAGTATGTGGCAACATGCTTGGTAGGGAACCTGGTCATTTGAAAGTCATACCCAGTCACGAGGTTTCTCAGCAGAAAAGTTGCTGTAAGCAACACTGCTTTTACAACCAAAGGGGCTGGAGAAAGTTCAGAGAAGGGCAACTGAGCTGTTGAGGGGTCTAGAGAACAAGTCCTGTGACAACAGGCTAAGGGAATCTGGATTGTTTTATTCAGTTTGGAGAAGAGAAGGCTGAGGGGAGACCTTATCAGTCTCTACAACTACCTGAAAAGAGGTTGTAGTGAGGTGGGTGTGACCTCCTCCCTCGAGTAAATAATGGCAGGACTAGAGAAAATGGCCTGAAGTTACACCAGGAGAAGTTCAGATTATATATTAGGAAGAATTTATTTACTGAAAGAGTAGTCAGGAAATTGAACGGGCTGCCCGGGGAGGTGGCAGAGTCACTATCCCTGGAAGTGTTTATATAAAACATGTAGATGAGGAACTTCAGGACATGGTCTAGTGGAATGGTGAGGTGGGTTTTCTGTGGCTTTTTTGGTTTTGTTTTGTTTTACAGTTGGACACAGTGATCTTAGAGGTCTTTTCCATCCGTGACAATTCTGCGATATGAATCCTTCAGTCAATTAATTTCTGAACTGCTTTTGACTGCTCTGCACCTCTCACCTTTGCCTTGGAAAGTGAACCTGCTTTCCTGACTAGGTTATGCTTATGAGATAAGATTAAGTAGTCTCTACAACAGAAACCTGTGAGGATCCTGAATGGTGAACAATTTTTTTCTAAGACCATCAATAAACCAAAGCAGCATATGGAGACAATCCAAAGAAATGCATATATCTATATAAAGAGATGTCATACTTTTACTGCCATGGAAAGTTCAGAGAATAACAAACAAAACAACAACATAAAAAAATTTACATCAACAAAAATCCAAATCACAAACAGGAACTTACCAATATGAGCCCTGTCAGAAATTATTAGTCTTTTTTCCCAGCCTTCTAGCCCTTAAAGGACAAAAATAAATAGTTTATGTTATGTTTTGTACAGCATTTTTGCCTTATGATGTATAAAGGATAAGTACTTTTTAATGTTTAGTCTTCAGTCAATCTATTTAAAGATTGAGTAATCGCACTCCAGAAGAAAAATGTAAGATTTCAATAATTAAAACTTGGCATCAGCTATAAAGCTGAGAAAGTCAGGCTTATTCTGAAGAAGAATTCTAGCTATTCTACTAGTTACTCGATATCAGCAATCAATTTGTAGCTTTTTGGTTTTGAATAATCTAGACAATTGATTTGCCTCACAGTGCTGCCAAGCATGGCCTCTGACATAACAGATTCATAAATGGAGTTCTGAATCAGTAAGCAACTACCACAGTATTTGTTTACATATCATCAAACTGTATGCTAATATTATAAGAGGTAGACCAATTATGAACAGGTAACAACAACCTTTAACAACTTGTCTCACTTCTTAAATTCACTGCTTTAAGCAAAGAAAAATGTCTGCAGATAATTCATATTTAGAACATGTCTTTCAAAACTGTATGGACTCCTTTTGCCTGTCTTCTAGCAAGGCTCCTATTGGCAACCAACAGCTAAATGGAACTCTGAAAAAACACAGTGTATGTAACCTCTACAGAGGCATCCTCTATCTAAATCTTTTGAGGGCAGCCCCATGAACTGTTTTAAGAGTAGTATCTTAACGTTTTCTCACCTTTTCCTTTCTTTAAGTTTTTTTCAGCTTCTTCAAAGAGTCCTGGCAAATGAATTACAACACCATTTCCTGAAGAAAACCATTACACAAAATTCACACAATCACGTTGAGCATGGAAAAAAAATATTGCAAACAACTCTAAGACACTTCATGTTTTGTATACAGAGTATTTTAAGTTTTTAACCTTTCAAGATATGGCAATTTTTATTCTCAGGAATTTCTCTGTAAAAGACTGATTTACACCTCAGTCTGCATTTCTAATTATATGCATTGAATCTTTTAATAAACTCAACAAACTTTCTATTTAGATCAGGATAAACAGTAATAGCATCGTGGGACAGTGTAGAATGCAACTTCCTCTTCCTTATATCTAAAATTAACTTCCTTCTTTGTACTTCTGTTTAATAATCCTATTGTTTTTTAACAGCTTAGCACATTTCTATTATCATTAGAAACACCAGCATCCCTTCAGGCACTCTTCTCCTGTAAACAGACACAGGATACTCAATGTATATATAGAGCTGGGGTTGTTAACAGACTAGCAAAAATAAGAAGAGGAAAAAGCCTTACCAAAAGCAAGCTTGCTGTCACATTGCTCAAAAAAAAAAAAAAAAAAAAAAAAAAGAGACTACTAGCTTATACAATTAACCAGCAACACCAAGTGCCTAAGAAGGAGCATTTCCATATAGCAGAACTGAACCATCTTAAGGTCATACCAAACTCATTTGATCGAAAGCTATCAGTATGATAACATGTAACTAAAGAATCAGGGGACCGGCCATTTGAAACCATTTGCATATCACCTAACTTTATACAGAGAAAAGCATTCTAAACACCAAAATACAAAGTATTTAAGACTTCACTGTAACCTTCATGGTACAGAGTCCTAATCAATAGTAATAATCTATTATAACACCCTCATCATTTTGCCCATGCCCCTTCTTTTTTTAACCTATAAGCCCTTTCAGTACAATCCTACAACAGATTTTTTTTCCACCAAGAGAGATGTTAAACACAAGACAGACCTAAAAGAAGCTATGACAATCTTCAGAACAGAAAAGACCAAGAGACATCAGATACAGACATGCAGATTTGTAAAAAGCTCTCTCCTGCTTACTATATTTTTAAAGTATAGTATAGTTCCTACTCAACACTGAGTCTGCTGAACAAAACATGGCAGAAGAGACAATTTACCACTACTTCCCATCACGTAAAGAGTTAACACTGACTGCCAGTATACAGTCACTACAAGCTGGGCCCAAGAATTCCACAAGTACTGTTTATGAATTAAGTAACTAGTGACAGGGGGCTCTTTGGTTACTACACTGTTTAGCAAACTGCCAGTGACCATTTACTCTTGGCACACATACCAAGCTGAGATGCAGGACTACAAAGCAATGAGATATACAAAAGAAGCAATAGGAACAGCATAGCAATCAAGTTGTGATTTGGAGAAAAACGCTGTGTAAGGGACAAGAGCTCTGGGTATCAAAAAAAAAGCAGGATGGAAGTGTTGATAGATCACAGCCTTTAGTGACCCAGACACGCACGTGATTTGTGAAACAGCACACAAGCACTCACACAGTCATAACACTGCGTAGACGGGTTTTATATTTACCCTCATTATCAGAAGGCAATTTTAAGGGCTACACAACATTACTAGGAAGTTTGGTCATACAAGCTGTCCAAAGAAAACAGACCACATAGGATTGGCAATAGGATTCCAAGAGAGGGAGGACAGTAAGTAGGCTTGTAGGGACAACAGACAACAACTATCTAAACCCCCTTTCAGGAAGCAAACAGATCATGGATCCTGACATCATATAGTACTGCCACTGCCCTAAACCTTCTAATGTACTCTCCTGAGAAGACTTCTTGGTAAGAACCATATAATGCAGAAGTCTTGGAGCCAGCATTCATTTTGCAATCCAATGGGAAAAGGAGGAAAGAGCTATATTTCAAGAGGTACTGGTAGTTATTTAGTAGGGTTGAAGATCAAAACAGAAGAGGACTTCAGAGAATAAGAGAAATAATGGTCAGAGAAAATAAGAGGGAATGGGAGAAGGAAGATAGGCTGGGCAGTTTGCTGTCTGCATTGATAGGACAGATAGATAAAACAAAGATTAACTATCCAAAAACAGTAAGAGAAAACTCTGTAATCCAAATTTCACAACTGAGTGAAGACACTGTTAAGAAGATAGTAGAGCAGTTCAGGCCTACAAGAATCTGAGGAAGAAACATTCTGATCCTTTATGTTCTCAGATATATTGTTATTTTAATATGACAGAAGTTTATAACTACAGCATTGTCTATTTTAGACATTTCCCACTTACCAATAAATGCAGTGACTTTTGGATTGATGATCCCACTTGGCAGAAGGTGAAAGTCATACTCCACAGAATCCACAACAACTGTATGCCCTGCATTATTACCTCCCTGAGGGGAAAAATAAAAAAGAAAAAAAAAGTGTTAGCAGTTTTTTTCTACTAAAGACAAATGAACACACAGTATAGAGATGGAATAAACTGGCTCCAGCTCCAATTCTGCAGCTTTCATTTCTGTTACTGGAAAAAGATCTTTCAGAGGTTTTCTTCTCCCAGGAAATCAGCCAAACTTGTTTTGATAAACTTGACAATTTCAACATCAGTATTACTGGCCATACAGACTTTGGACAGCATTCTGGTTCATCAAAGGTACAAAAGCTTGGAATAAGATTGAAATGTTTCTAAAAATTATTAGACCAATGCATAAACATTCCAGAACATGCAAACATTTCTAAAAGTCATTGTCAGTTTTAACAGCTTCGTATTATAGTTATGGAGAGTAAGTATTAAAAGCAGAGCTGCAACCCTAGCGGGGGGGGGGGCAATAAATCACCACTTAAACTGAGTATATAAAACCATATAGTTATTGGGAAGGTAAGTCTAACTGTTTGGCAACATGCAGGCTTTGGGTTCAGTCTTTTAAGTGTTTTTCTATGAGTAGTAACCAGCAAAGTTAACTTGTTCATTCTGTACCTCCTGAGCAATGAGAGGTCTGTAATAATACAAGTCATTTGTATCTGAAACATGCTGTTAAAGCGTTAATCCAGAGGGAACTAGGATGACTGTGCTTTCATAGGTTAACAGAAATTACATCAAACTAACACAATATTTCTACCTTTTTTCATTATGATAGACCGTTAAGAGATTTGCTGAACTATGAAATATGTCTAAAATACAAAAAGAAGCCTGTGACCAAGTCTTAAGGAGGGTCAAGACGGGCTTATGAAACTGAAGATTACAAAATAGTTACCAAATATTCCCAGTTCTTGTTTGTTGTACTTTTGAAAATAAGCTTACGCTCTCTTGTGACCGAATCATTTGTGCAAGACAAGGTTACACACGAAGTGGTTCTGTTCATCGTAACTACAGGAACATCCTTTACAGGCACCTTGGACTAAACTGCTTCACAAAAGGAAAGCCTTAAAAGAAAGGCTTTTAATCAAAGCCTTTTTTCAGCACAAGACAAACTCAAGAAAGGCATTATATGAAAAAAAAAAAAAGAAACCGTATGAAATGTTCATATATGGAATTACAAGTCTGAAATATTTCAGAATAACACATCACTGAAGATCTTTTCTAAGCAATGGACTCAGCAGCTACTCACCACGTCTACAGTTGCAAAGCATGAGTGCAATAAATAAAGCCATATATCCGACACTACAAATAAAGAATATTCTTAGATACCAAACATTTGAGATGGTATATAAACACACATGCCACAGGTAAAAGCCTCATCTCAGTGAAGTCAGCAATGAAAATTCTCATAATTTCATTATTTATTTGAGGACTTATAGCAATTCCACCTCTTTCAGAAACATGGCTAAGACTTATATATGTTTACCCCAAAGGAAATGTCTGAATTTAAGAAAATTTAAAATAATTTTGTAATAAAATATAGAGTTTTTCCATGTAGTATCTTGAAGAAATCAAAGATTTATGGATGCAGATGGTTTTCACTTAATTATCTGACTTAATCAGAGAATGACAAGTTTTCAGTTCACAAAACATAAAACATATTGAATGCATTAAAAAAAAAAAAAAAACCTGAGTCATTTGAGTTTATTCTTTTAAGAAAATAATAAAAGTTCAGGAATAACCCTCCCTCTCCTACCCTCTCTACTCCACAGTAGCTGTTAAGAATTATTTAGCACTCTACCAACTCTACAGTCGTGTCTATGATTTAGAAGGATGTTAACTAGCCACATTAGCAGGTAAATCATTTACAACTCTTTCTGAAATGCAGTGCTGATACTCCTGAGCTACTGCAAGGTACTCCAAAACTAGATAATATTCTAAGAACTATGAAGTTCTATACATACATAGAAAGTACAAGCTTTTTTTAGTAAGGAAAGACATTGTTTTTCTATTCAGTGTTTGAGAACCTAAATAAAACAAACCATTCTAGGGGAAGAAAGAACAGTTATGTACTAAATCAGCATTTACAGTCAGGTACACCCGCTGAAAGTGGTAGTTTTCCTCATCAGATTTCTTCAAATCATTCCCTTCTACTATATCCACTGGTAATAGTAGAATCTAGACAAATTCAACATAAATACTCACATGCTTTAAATGAAAATTCAATAAATAAATTTAAGTACAACACTGAAGTACTGAGGTAGTAATAATTTACAAATGGGAAGAGGAGTCCAAACTTTCCCACTGCAGCATAAACAAACTGGACTAACCCATGAGCAACACTATGATGACTGAGTGACTATTCATTTGAAATCTGCTACTAACTGGATGATGTAATTTCATGTTTTGCTTCTCAATGTATTAAAAAAAAAAGTTTTCTAGCATAAAAAAAAAAAAAAAAGGAAGACAAACTGGTCATTATAGACACTAGATCACAACAAAAAATTGTGAAGTCTCTTGAAGTTTGCCAAGCTACTGGTGCCATTCAGACATGGTAACTTCAAGTTCAGCAGTCACATCTGCTTGAGTAAGGTGTACAGCATGCAGACTCAGACTGATCATGAAAACATACATGCTGGCATTTGATGGTGTCAGGATTTCCCCTTTGCACTTCTCAGTGATGCCCAGATGTGTTAGTTTTGTGCTCATTGAAAAATACCCCATGGCTTATAGAATAAAAAGGCATTTTACCTTTTAAATCTTGAACTACATATACAGCACAGCTCATACTTCATCTAGAAGCAAGCTAGTTATATATACTTCTACATGTTTACTGTGAGCAGTTATACTTTAAGAGACACTGTTAGGTCATACTGGTACCTCAAGGTTTCCAAATGCCTGTTTTCAGATTAGACTCAAAATTGACTCTCAGTTGTTTGTAATATTATATTGCCTACAATATGCAAAGATTCAATCCCAAAAGTGCCATTGACAGTAGCTGTCTGACAGACCATTAAGTCGTTCCCCATCCTATTTTGGATGTCATTCTGTCAAAATGTGTCATTTTGAACAGTATTTTTAATTTCAAACCGTATTTTAGGAGAACATTAAAACAACAGCATTTCATTAATTCAGTTTTCAAAATTCTTTTGTTGATTTACAGGTACACTCTACGGTAACTGCCGAAGTGCAAGTGTATAGTTACACAGTTTGGAATTGTAATATATTAAAAGAATGTTTCACACTGTACACTTAGAGTGAACTAGCAGTAAAGTGTACACATGTTGTGTGCTCAGACATTGCACAACACAGGTTTGGTAAACAATTCTAACTACAGAAACCTGACCTTAGAGTTCTAGTGATGGGGGAGTAAGTTGTTATTAAGTTATGGGGCTTGAATTTGATTCTATTTTTCCCTTGTATAGAAATTGATGATAATGCCAACATCTTTGTAACATAGGCAACTATTGCCTCTGGGCATAATTCAAGGTATAAAGTGATTAAGTCACTCCCGGCTTCAGTGCTTTCCATCTGGATTTCTCACTCCTTCCTCATCACACTAAACCAAACAGGACTAGTTAGGGCATTCAAGCTAACACTCCTTTGATTCAAATGTTTAATCATTATTAATGGAGAACTAACTGTGGAATTTATTTTTACTATTAGTTAAACAAAGTTCATGCTCAAATGATCTTCAATACATTGTATAAAGCTTTTGCCAGAGGGAAATAAAAGATATACGAGTCATTTCTGGAGGCTGGCAATACTCCTCTGTTAACTATAGTAATGAGTCTACCATATCTTGGCAACTTCCTAAGTACCCAAACTAGAGGTCTCTCCCAGCCATGGGAAAACCAAAACACCTACCTTGGGTCAACGCAGACAAAGAGACAAGACCAAAAGATGCTTGCTCTTGCTTAGTCTGTAATACACTATGTGCAGGCAGCAGTGGCTTCTTTTCTCTGTCTCTCCCTGCACACCAGCAAGATCTCCTTCAGCTGAGCCAAAAAGTGTACCATAGCCAACATAGTCATTAGAGAGATGCAACTCTGGATTCAGCTACAAATAGATGGACTATACAAAAGGATTGAGCGAGGCCGAAAAGACGACTACTTAAACCTGAGAGATGCAAGAAGGCACCTGTGGTATTCTGAACAAAGACCTTGTTCACTGGGATGCTTTCTTCCCATTCTGCAGAACAGTAGGAGAGAAAGCCCAGTCAGAACACAGGCTGTAGAAAAGGTTAGGCAGCCAAGGCAGAGGTGATTTTGCCAGAGTAAGAGAAATCATAATGCATAAATTTTTTATATTTTTTTTTTAATTTTTTTAAAAGCAGAAGAAGAAAGATTGCAATGCAATATTTTATTCTAAAATTATGCTGAAGAGGACAGCAAAAACAGAAATGCCTAATGCAAAACACAAGCAAGAAAGCCCTTTAAAGAAGAAAAAAAAAAAAGGAATATCCTTTTTGTAATTTTTAGGTAAGTTAAACTTGCAGAAGACCAAAACCAAATAATTCAGGATAGGCAGGATACATGGCACCAGAGAACAATTTTCAAGGTCCAAATACCTGCTAAACACAAACCCACAGAACCTTCTTTCATTAAGTTTTGTGTGGTCTCCCTCTGCTTCCCTGAATTCCATGCTCTGATACAGTTGTTAGAAGAGTCATCTAACCCCACACACGTAACATGTTATTAAAAAAAAACAAACAAACAAACAAAAAAACAAAAAAAAAACCCACACAAACAAAAAAAAAAAAACAACACACAACCACCACCCAAACAAAACAACCACACACCAAAACAAACCAAATACACACACAAAAATCCCCACTTGTTTCCTTAAGTGCTTCCTAAAAATATTTAACACTTTTCTTTTTTCACTGCTGTATCTGACCAGATGTCACAATATTAGTTTTAGTATTGTAAACCCTCAGATCATACACCAGACAGAAGAATCAAAATTTTGAACCTAAGACTGCCTCTCAAATGTAAGAACCTTTTTCCTCTCTCTCTCTCCAAACCTCATGTCTCTGTCAGTTTAAACAGCTATTAAGAAAAAAAATAATAAATAATTCATAATATTCTAAACATTATCACTGAAAAATAATTCTCATTTTTATCCTACTAACAAAAGCATGTATTTATTTTCTCAAATATATAATTACCACAGAGTGGATAAACTGTTGGGGTTTTCTTTTGCATACTTAAGTATACCCCTGGTCACAACCTTCAAATTTGGATACATACAGTGGAATCCTTAGACATTGTGAGCTTCTCATTTCAACAGACACAATCTAGAATATCCCAACATTTTTCATTTTAAGTCTTTTCCTTCTGGAAGTCATGCCAAAAGGTAACTGCTAGTTACCTGAAAATTTTATTAGTACAGCATCATCCCTGAAACATACCAAGGACACAAAGTGAGACAACAAGCACAACAGAAAAACAGGAGTTTATTGCCCAAAAGGCTGTCTCACCTACAGTTCAAATACTGGGAACTGGAAGTATATTGTCAGAAATTATTAGGAAAAAAAATAAAATCAGATCTTGTTAATATTACACCAGAGACTAAGCACTTGATAAATTTAATACGCATAATGATTAACTTTTCCTTATTTAACACTGAAATATCTCTCAGGATTAATTCATTACTAGGCTAATTAGGTAAGAATACAAATTACCTTAAGTTCTAATAAAGCTCACTTAAAAGAGAGAACGCTATTCAAAAAAGCCACATCATTTCTCTTTAGGTTTTCTTTACATTAGAAAACAGCCTCTGGACTTGGGCTCCTGTCATCACAAAAAACTGCATATACAGGAAAAATAGGCATTTGCCTTCACAAAGAACAGAACATAAAAGATTCCCCATCTAGCAACAATGCAGCTACCAAAAAAAAAAAAAAACCACAACCAAAAAAGAGCAATAAGCAACTGTACCACCACACTATGGTCCTATGAAAAAGTTAACACATCCTTACTGCTCCTGAATCCCCGCGCATACTTTGATTAGATACAGCACCATTTCTTGTGCATCTCTGTCAAGGCACGGCAGTGCCGTTTTAACATCTCTGAGGTTTCCAAAATTGGATTTTCAGAAGTCAGCAATTTTTCTTAATGCTCTATTTTGAAGTATTATTTTAAAAACTTAAAAGCACTCGGTTTGTTTGTACTTTCTCCTTTCCTTGCATTACTTTTCCTCCCTTTATCTTTCAACACATTATTTGGAACAGTTCTCTCTCCTCTCCCTAAGGATTCATTGGTGACCAAGGGATCAGCCCTTTCAGCAGCTCACAGCTTTACCAAATTAATGTTAAAAAGTGTCTCTAACTGAATATCCCCAACTTTTCTACCGACAGGAGCATGGACTTTGTCATACAAAGTAATACAAATACAACGTTGTCCTTCCTTAACTTTTGACTTTGCCTGGTAGTCAATACCTAGGCTCACTGTTGTTGCTCAGGACTTTGAAAGCAGCACAAAGTTAGCGTGGTTGGTTTCACGGTTGGACCCATTCTCCAGTTTTCAGATCAGAGTTGCTGCCTACACTGCTGCCAGCAATGCTGAAAGAGTTAAGTGCCACCAGGTGACACCGCACATTTGTGCTGGTAACAAGGCAAAACACAAGCTTGCTGAAAGTGAACGGAAAACCAAACACCATTTTTTCCATCCCCGCCCTACAATATCAGTTCAAACAATTCATGGAATTACAAAGTTGGCCATCTTAGAAATAGCTGGTTTAATCATAGCCTTGATGCAAGAATAAATAAACCAAACCAAACACCTCAGCCATGAGAGTTTCCTAGTACTCTTTATTTAAAGAGTCGTTGGTTTGTTTTTCAGGGATTTGTTTGGTTATTGTTTTGTTGTGTCGGTGTTTTTTATAAACTTCTGCACATATCCAACACAAAAGGGTGTCAGCTGGATTGGAATGAAAACATTTCTTTCTATTTATTTGGAGACATAGTGTGAAAGTCATAATGAACAACTATTTTAAGTCATTAAGTGGAACAGTGAAAGTAAAATCAGGCACAAGATCATTATCCCCTCTATAATATTCTAAGCAAAACCCGTTGTTGTAAGATAAATAAATGCATAAGCTTTCTAAATAGGCATTAATCCAGTTTTACTGGTGCAGTATGATTAGATGACTTCCTTGAAAAAGCATTATGATGCCTGACCACTAGCTGGTAATCTTGAAACATCCAAGCTATTCAACATGCAGAACAGCTAAATATACAGGACTCTGACAGAAAGGTGCATACTAATAGACAAATTATCACCCAAGTACTGTTAGAATGACAGCAATCCTAGTAACAAAACCCCATATTTACCTGTTTTCTAGAAGCCTCATTCCAAAAAACATTCCCTATGAAATAATAGGTTTGAAATATTCCTTTTACAGTGTTTAACTGCTTAGAGATATTGTTTTTTGTTTTCTTTAAAAAAATAATAACAACAACAGTTTTTCCTTCAGCTCACTAAAAAAGATTAAGTAGCCTAAAAATCCTCTCTGTAAGCACCACACCCAAGAATCTGCACCCATCTATTCAATTTCAATAGGCTGGTCAGTACTACACAAAACAAGATGTTATTCTACAGCATACCCGTCCTGGCAAATGTGAACAGAATCAATCACACTGCACAGAGGGGGTATAAAGTAGCAAAGGCAAGTATTGCACATCTGGAGACCGTCTGATAAACTTTCTTAGGAAACACCCTTTTTGCAATAGTTTTGAGTGCCTGAAGATACTAATTTGGAAGGAAAAAAGTCATTATCTGCTAGTTGACATTTTACTGGAAACAAGCTTCAAATTTCAATAAATCAAACAAGTGACTCCTGCTAGCCTAAAACCACTATCAAAGCACTGGAAAGCAATACTTATCACAATACACTCATGCACATGACACAAACACACCAGTTACCACAGTATTGCACCATGGTCCAGACAGCATCACTGGAAAACATACTGAAGACTAATCAATTCTATCAAAGAGGATTACATTTTAAACATACAGACTGAATGGTATTTCTAATAAAACATCATCGATGGTAATTTTAAGGTAAATCATTCCAGCACTTCCCTCATCTGTGTGAGATGGCTTATTTTTCTCTTGCATCCTATAGCTTTTAAGTATCTTAAGTACTTTGGGTAAAAAAAACTTAATAGAATTAGCAACAATATTAATGCAAGCACCTGACTACAGTTTTAAGGGGTTTTTTTTGTTTGTTTTTTAACTTTATAGCTCTTGAAGACTGAAACAATTTTTAGAAGTGTAATACTTAAAAAGGTGTATTCTGGACCCACACTGGTAACCTCAAAAGAATGTATGAACAACCTTGAAGCACAGCAAGTCTTCACTTTGAATCTTCCCATAGCACAGAAACTTTTTAGCTTGTTACATTCTATGCAGAACAGCTTGCAAATCACATATAAAGCATGGAGGAGCAGTCATAATAATAATTAACAGCATTTTTTCTGCCAGAATTGCATTGCTGTACTAGTCAAAAGCCCGTAAGGAACATTCATGCATTGAGCTGATTCACTGGACAAATAAGAACCAAACTTTTTTTGGAGTTATGGTAGAGTCTTAATAATTGAATTAAGTTAGTTTGACAAAACAGTAATGATGACTTATACCTGTCTTCAGAATGTATAACTTACGATTACTTCATCAACCTTTCTGCATTGTGACCTTTACTGGCAGGGTTAAAGAGAGATGCTTGTTTTAGACAAAACCAGTATTTTCTTGCTGAATTAAAATAGCACAATGAAGTTTACCAGGTATGGCTTCAGGTTTACAGTCCTTAACCAGCCACTGACAAAACTCAACTAACAGAACACAGAGGCTGAAAAAAACACCTCCTGGGGTTTTGTTTTGGGTCTGAGTAAATAAGAAGGTACAACCAGAATGCTTCATAAGAAAATAGTTAATATTGTTGAGGTCTATTTATGGAAAGCCAAATAAATGTTTACCAAGGACCAAAAAAAAAAAATCAAAAAAATCAAAAAACAAACTAGGAGTTACAAGCTCCACTATGGTTTTTTTATGCAATGCATGCAAATTTAAGAGCTCACCTGAAACTAACTGAGGCCAACTGAGGAAGCATGGAATCTCATTTTCCAGAGCCACTCTGAAAAATGATACAAAGCCATACTCAAATGCTTATAGAATAATGCTCAACCAGAACTTTTTCCTGTGTTGAGTTTGCTCAGAAATGTTCAATGCTCCTGGGTTTGCAACTACTCTAACTGATTTACCTGAAAAGTATGTAAATTACTTGATTGCTTATACTTACAGTTTAAGGGAAAAGGATTTGCTGTTCTTGAATTTTCCTAGCACATGGGACTCTGCCAGGAATAATGCATGCACTTAATAAATCCATCATTTACTGAAAGACCCTCACTCTTAATCTTAAGATCATTCTAGCTTCAAACTTTGGAGTTTTCCCTTCCTTCTTTTGAAAAAGGCGTATATAGTCCAATAGGAAACATTAATGTACCAACTTGGATAATAAGCAAAACCAAAAAGAAACCAGAGTGGCTTGTTTATAAGCTGAAAGCAAAAATACTACTAGTTAAATACATAATTAAAGTAAATAAAAAAAAAACCCCAAACCACACACACCAGACCAAACAACCCAACCTTAAAACCTTTATGTAGAGCACAAATAACAAGAGTAAATGTGTGCCATGCATGATAGCCAAGAAAGCCTCACATGTAAGTATGAGGCATGCATACACACATATGTAGAACATGCAAGTAAGAAATCACTGCAGGAACACATAAAAAAATATAATGCATTTGAACTATGATGGAGGAACAACAGCATCTTCCTCCATTTTAGATTGACATAAATTGAAAATATTTATTTTTATAAATATTTATTTTCAGAGTGTAAGTTCATTAGTAAAGTGCAGATTAGACATCAGTATAATAACCAGAACTGTTAAATCAAGTTTTGAACACATCAAGACATGAGTGCAGTTCAAACCCTGATGCCTCACCTACAGCAGTACTCTTGTAACGACTGAGACTGGTCTACCTTACTGCAACTTTAACAGTGCAAGTGCATAGGGGGAAAAAAGATTTCTTAGAAAAACACACTGAAATTACTATTAAAAGCATGCTGGGAATGGCTCTCTATACTGATAGTAAATACAAACATATTTGAAACAGCTCTGAAATACTAAGGCATGCATTTAAGAGATCTACCCAAAAAGTCTACTATGACAATCACTGCTTTTTCTTATGATGTAATCATGCCAAGTTGTCTATCTCAAAAATATGATGCCTCAGGGTAGAGCAAAGAAGTCTTTCAAATTATCTCCTCTAGAACTGAAATTAGTTGCCTAGTTTAAAGAGATGTTATCTCATGCAACGTTCTGGAAGAAACCATACACTCCTTTCAACTCTACCCATCGGATGTGTGTATGCATAATTTTTTCTACAGTTTACTTTTACTGCTACCACATTCCAGAATTCATTTTTAGCTCAGGGCAACCACTGTTGTTTCTGAGCTATCTATACAAGTGACTGCCAAGCTGGGCAAGAAGCAAGTCAATGTTGCTTTGGCATCATATGGTTGTAAACATATTCATTTAACTCTTAGATAAGTCACAAATGCATCGAGAAAGCTGGATACTACCATTATTTAGAATAAACTTAAGAAATGCTCCTTCTTTCCACAGTCAAATTTTGAGAATGCTGAACAGACCTTTAAAAAGTTGATCAGAGACATATCTGAACCCTTGTGCTGCACCGTAACCAGATATAGCTTTGCAATTACTAGGCTGTTTTCTTCTCACTTCAATACTTATGGCCAAAAATCTACTTTGAACTTTAGATTGAAAACCGTTCCCCTTTAAAAAAAATAATTTACAAAAATAAGGGTTTTGATAGCTAATTCATTCTCTCACATCACAGATTTTGTGATTCATTTCTTGCTCCCTCCTCCCTCCACCATCAGTGAATTATCAGCTAACAAACTGTACTGTATAACCTACTCCTGGATTTCAATACAAACAATATCCAGAAGCTAGCAATTTTCTTCCTTGTCAATCCATTTCTGTTTCTGAGATGTAAACCTAGTTCAAGAAGCCGTCATGTTACAGACTTAATGAAAGTTTCTAAAACTTTGGCTAGACTTCAGAAATTTGTGAATGTATAGTACAAGAATTGTTGCATCAGAACAAAGATCAAGAGTGTGGTTTGAGGCAGCATTATGACAGAGCAAGCACATTCTATTTCACACATTCACCTGTTTTCCCCTAAACAAATAAAACATTAACTTTCTTATATCTAATAGCTGGAGTCATCATCCTTGTAAGTATTTAAAAAGAGGTGCAGATGTGGTGCTTAGGGACATGGTTTAGTGGTGACCAGGTCTCTTCCAACCAGAACAATTCTATGATTGTACTAATATTAGAAACTCCACACATTTCCTTTATATTGATAGAATGTGCTCTGAGGAACCGCTATTGAAAAACAATATTCAGAAAGACTTTTTAGATCTGGTTTTGGCTTAGTTTCACCTGATGTGCAAAAACTTACACAGTTGTAATGCCTACAAATATATAAGGTGGGGAACAGGATTCACTATTACACCCAGAATACAGACCAATCTAGTCTATGCCCAAGAGATAAAAGAAATCAAGTAAGGCAGGCAGACAAGGACCAAGCAAAATATTGTAATGTTGAGCACTACGTTGCTTCAGTGACCAAAACTCCACTGATGTTTGCTACATTTCACAGGAATATTTAAAAAAGGACATGGAAACCAAAACGTTGCAGAAAACATCTTCCACATGAATGAGGTAGTACAGTAGAAATAAAAAATGGTTTTGAAATCTTAATAAGCTGTTAGAGTACAGCATCTTAACCAACCAACCAAACACAGTAAGCTTTTGTAGTAAGATTGAAAGAACTAGAAGAAGCCAGTAGATCAAGGTGTAATTTGCTCTTTAGTGCTATTAAGATCTACTTTGTTAACTGTACAAACTTTATGAACTGGAAAATCAGATTTCAGCTGTTCTTCTGTTTGAAATAATTTAGACATGTGATTGTTCACAATAACAAGAGATCACCTGTCAGCGATGCTCTAAAGCAGATTTGTAAAGCATATGACTCACTGATGGGGCAGGCCAAAAAACTTGTTTTACTGACCTCTCTTTCCTCACCAGAGCACATTATTGGCATGCTGCCAACCACTACAAGGTCCAAAAGTGCACGCAGCACTGAAAAAAAAATTGAGAGCTCGAGACATCATATACCAAATGCCTGTGCAGCTAAAAAAACACCAATAGCTACTAATTCTGCTATTCCTAATTCTGCATGGCCTGCAAAGGCTCTAGACTAAAACACCTTCTCAAACAAGAATGTTTAGAAAAAGAAAAAAGGAGTCTTGGTGAACAGAATATAAGAATATTTCAGTTTTTAAAACCAAAGTGGCTATATACAGACTAGTGATACGGAGGTATTAGGTAGCATTGGTCTGAGGACTTCTGTGGGCAGTTATCAGCTGATCAATGGTAACTGCTTAAGCCCAAGAATCTGCACACTGAAAACCTCTCTAGGAACAGCTGCACTGTAATTGCCACATATCAAGTGATCAGTGGTGGCGTCACTATACACACTGTTGTTTGGGGGGGAGGAAGAGGAAAAGGGAGTATGAAGAATCCACACATTGTAATTGCCGTGCATTAGCAGTTCAGGAGTAGGAATCGTGTGACCCCACAGCAGGCAGAGCACTAAGTCACAGGCAGACCACACTAAGATCCGAGAAGATTCAGTAAGAAGTTGTAATTCTGTTCGGAATTAGTAACAAGATGCACAACAGAACTGAAAAAGCAGGCAAATTGGATTCTTTGGCAGAGGGAACATGGCTTAAAAATAATTTGAAGACAAAAATCTTATTCACCTGTGTGAACTACATGCTCTGAATAAATCAGCTACCTCCGAAAGGAAGAACAGGAAGTAACCAAAAATTTGCTAATGAAATGAGTAGATGAGAACAGAATATCATGGCGCAGACATTACATTTTTTGCTATACTGCATACACTAATAGACTGGGTGGAGGGAGCGGTGTTAACGTAAGAGACACATACTGTATGTTTTGATAAAATGATTATCTAAGATTACTTCCTTGCATTAATTGCCATTCCCATATCTACTAGCAAATGAAACTCTGGTAATTAAATTCCCTAATTTGTTTGTACTCTGCAATGGTAGGAGGTCCCTTAGTAAGAACAAGAAATTTTTTCCTTTAACTTTCCATTACCTGTCTAACTAACAAAAAAAAAAAACAATGGGTACTTTTAAAAATTGCCAGGTTTGATGGCAGCAAGGCTAGTAGCTTACTAAGAGAAAACTATGTCAATCAAAAAACACAAAAGCAGTTTTTTCTGACAACTACTCCTGAATCTTAAACCAATTCTTGCTCTATTTTCTGTCTGGACTATGATTTATGTGATAGCAGGTAAACAGACTTTGCTCTGTAAGCCACTGAAGACCGGATATAGGTTTAAGTGCAAAAGTCCCACCAATACTTCTGTTTTATCAAAAGTACCATTTTACCAGATATCTCCTAGAGGTAAATGAAGGCTAATTCAAATGTAACAGTGGAAGAAGTACATACTTAGACTGTCATACAAGACATGTTTGCATTAACTACATCTAAACCCTCTGGACTAGCAGTGCCCAGTGAAAATATCGTACCTACCAGTGCAACTGCATTAGCAACTACATACATGCAGCCCCTGGATGTATTTTAATTTTAGTTTGGTCTCTTCAAATAGTTGGTTTTGGAACCATAACACTACTTCTGATAAATGCGAATCTGTCTCCTGAAAATTCCATGCTCTTCACTGAGCACAACAGTCCTTTCAGCATCTCTAAACCCAAGATAAAATATTTAGGAGCATAGTACTTAGAAGCAGAGCCCTAATAGAGCTTACTTCCTGACACACTTATTTGGCTGACTGTACCTAAGCAAGCACTCAGATACCCCAGTCTACTAGTTAACTAAGTGACTGAAGTTATCAGCCCACCTGCTACCCAGGAGACAAGAAGTATGGCCATAGATTTCAGAGTACAACTTCCTGTGATACCTTTACAGGCACTGTAAAAATGACAGGCAGTGCTCAGTTCTGGGACAGGACCATTTTCATGACCTGCATCTAAACAGAACGTGGAACCACAATGTGAAAGTCACAGAAGAGCTCCCAGTTTCTCTGCAAATACAACACAATTTTCTAAGACATCTTAGACCTGATAAAACGTCCCAAGTCCTCCAAGAAAATAGTGTACTAGTAAATTTTTCAAAAGAACACGCTAGAAACACTTGATCTCATCCACATGCATTCTAGCAACTCTTCGGCATGATGAATAGCAAGAACCATCCTAGAATAAATAGGAATTTAACAATGAAATAAGTTCCAATTACAGAAAGCTGATACTAACATGGGACAGACCAAGTGTGTTACAGTCTTTCTTTCCAGACTTGTACTACTATGAAAAGCAGAAGAGTCAGACTCTAATTTACTGCAGTGACAAGACCATCTACAATATGCTTGCACACATAGCAAGATGATCAAAAGCTCAGTACCACTGAAAGAAAACACTATTTTCCCCTCTCATTCTAAGAAACTGTTCTATGTTCTTACCCTGCCCATGGCTCCTCTTTTCATCAGGGTCCTCTACGCCAATTAAATTCAATTTTATTTACTAAAATGGTAGAAAGTAAAGCTAATGAAAAATAGATTCCTGACATTTTGGTTTGTTAAATCAACTTACAGAAGCGCTCAAGTGCCAAAGTCAGTGCATGGGAGGAGACTCAAACAGCACAGTCATCAACAGGAAAGGGAAGAAAGAAAAACTCCTTCCTTCAGCAAGAGCAACAAGCTGTTAGAAATAGCAGAAATAAATGGCCATGAAACTCAAGCCTGAGATGTCATAATTTTTCCCTTTTCTTGATCCTTTAGCCAGCCGATTCAAAAGTAACAAATACATTAAAACACATGCACACAAAAATTCAGTCTGCCTCTGTCTCTCCACTTTGTAGCATTAAACATACATGCCCGCCTACATGCCCTTCAAGTTTCAAGAACAAAGTTGTAAAGGACAAACTGAGTCACTGTGCTCTATATCCACAAAGTGAGGCAACCACACCACAGCACCACATCAGATTTTATTATAAAAAAAAAAAAAAAGAAAAGAAAAAAGAAAAAAGATACATGGTAAAAAGTAATTCATTTTCAAAACCAGCTATCTAATATTCTTGTTTACTTCAAAATGAAAGTCTCTGAAGTTCAAGTTTTTGATTTATCAGCTTTGCCACTGTCTTGGTTTTGAAAACACTGGTTTTATGTGCAGTTCTTATTAGATAATGTAATGCTTCTGTGTTTCACTCTTTGGGGAATGGTACGCTAAAATATATTTATTTAAGAGCAAATTTAATTTGTGCATTCAAAAAAAAGCACACCGATAAAACATGACGTCTGCACATGATGTAGGCATTTTAAGCTGCTGTACCTCTTAAGGGGGGAAAACAGTGCATAGCTTTGGTTCATTATGTTTTGCTCTATAAAACTACTACACTAGACACGTTAAGAAAAACACCTCAGATCTGTGTTGTATTAACGTAGGTATTTAAGACTACTGTGCTTGCAGGTTAGACACACTTTTTCGTTCTTTTGCTGGAATAAGGGATCCATACGCAGAAGAGACATGTTTAGAAATGAACAGAAAAGAGTGGACGGACACAACAATGATCTCGAAGCAAGGGCAGGCGAGACTTTCGAAAGCTAGCTTTACCTCAAGACAACTAAGTTGTTGCGGGCTACCTTCACACCCCCACGTGCATCCATCCTGGAGCTAACTGCCGGTTCCGCGCCGGGGGCCGCCTTCACCCCGCCGAGAGGGGACGGCGGGCACGCTCGCAGGCGGTACGCGCCGTTTTAGGCCACGCCGCCGCCGGAGAAGGCTGCTCGCCCCGCTCCCAGCAGCGATGCTGCGAGAACCGCCGAGCGCGGCCCCTTCCCGGCGCCCCCCAGACAAAGAGTACGGCGGCGGCGGGCCTAAGTGGGGGGAAACGACCCCAGGCGCATTCCTCCTGCTGGAGGCCAGCTCTCGGCGGCGAGGAGGGCGCCTTCTTCATCCTCCTCCTCCCCCGCCAGCGCCGGGACAAAGAGGAGCGGGAGGGCTGCAGAGCCCAGCGGCGGGACCCTCGCCAGAGGCTCCTGCCCCGCCGGGGATGGCTTCACTGCCCCGCCGCAGCCCGCCCTGTGCGGCGGGAGCCCCACCACCTCGCCGGGTACCGCCGCGTGGCCCTGCGCCCAAGGGAGAACCGGGGCGAGAAGAAGTCTCCACGCGGAGCCGGGCGGCGGGGCAGGCGGGCCGAGGGGCCGGTGGCGGGGCCGCCCGCCTCAAGGTGACACCCGCGGCCTCCCCCTCGCCCGGGCTACCTCCTTACCTGGCACCTGCAGACGATGTCGGCGTCCTGCGCCAGCAGGTCCACCACCTTGCCTTTGCCCTCGTCGCCCCACTGGGCACCCAGCACGACGGTCACCTTGTTGCCGGGTAGGCGGGCGGCGCACTCGCCGTTGGGGATGGCGGGCGCCGGAGCACCATGCTCCGCCATGGCTCGCGCTGCCCGCTCCGGTTCCGCTCCAAGCACATGCGGCAGCGCGCGGCGGCTCCGCTTCCCCCGCCTCCGCCTCCTCTTCGCGGGCGGGCAGTGATGCCGCTGCCTCGTCCAGGTGCCGCCGCCTACCGGCCCCGCCAGCGCGGCCTCCCCCGCCACTCCCTGCCAGGCAGACCCCTGCCCTCGGGTACTGCCAAACCCAGCCCCGCCCCACCTCTCTCCCCCGCAGATAAACCGGAGCCGCCGTCGCCGCCCCCCGCGGTCTTTTCCCTTCCTCGCCCTTGCACGGCTGCCCTGCGGCTCGCAGCTTGGACTACATTACCCAGCGTGCTGCGCGGCCACCTCGCGCCTAGCGCCGCTGCGAGCCGGGCGCGGTGCACCCCGGGGCGCGTAGTCCTCGGGGCCCGCACCTGCGGCAGGACTGCTCCTTGTTGGTTGGCCCATGCGCCGCCGCACCGGTCAGGGACCAGGCCGGGGGAGGCAGTGGAGGAGCCGGCTCCCTACCGGGGGCTGCTGGCCTGTGGCTGGATGGCGGCTATGCTTCCTGGAGGTGGCAGGAGGGCACTAGTGGCGCTGAGGGGAGCCGTGGGGGGTGGCCTTTGTGCGTGGGATCTGCCCTCGGCTCAATATATTCTCAGTCTGCGGCCCTGGATTCAGTGGCCGCACACCGCTGTGCCCGTCCCGCAGACCAAGCTTTCGGGGACTTCCCCCGGCCTGGCGTGCTACAGGTGTCCCCGCACCGCTCCCGAACCACAGCAGGTGCCTCTGGTCCCTGCCAGCCTGAGGGGCTCGGTGCTGATGTGGGCCCCAGTTTCTCCCGGGGTTACATCTGCTGCGGGCAAGGCGTACCTGCCCCAGCTGTCAAACCTGCGCACGTGTTTTCGCTGCTTTGCCTATAGGATTAGTTTTGCTGACTTACTTAAACTGAGAATGTAAATTAGTGTTTGTAGAACCAGGGGCTAAGTGTAAGAGGCCATTTGCCTCAGGGACACCGGAACAAGTTTATTCATGAAGGAAAAAAAAAAAATAATGGAAAAAACCTGTAGCAGGGAAATGCATTCATTGTGCATATTTCAGGGTTTAGAAGTGGAACTGATGTCTCAGTGGTTGTTTTCATTCTTTCCTGCTTCACAGAATCAACAACCCTGGGGGAATATTTTTTTTTTTTTAAGTAGCCATTAAATAGACATAAATCTGAATGATGTAATTATTGCTAAGACAGCTATTCAAAAACCTGAGTCACAGCAGTCACAAACTGCAGGTGCCTGGCAGGTTGTAGTTTTTTAGTTGCTGCTTCCTCCTTCAGGTTTCCTCTAAACAAGAGTTTAAGGATCTATAAAAGCCACTGGAGAAAAGTGTAACTGTGTCTTGTAAAGCTAGGAAGGTATAGCAGAAAATTAAATACACAGTTGACAAGAGAACATTTAAGAACAAACAAAAACCCCTGAAAATATCTAAATCATGAATGTCAGTGCAAAGAGATGCTATGACAAAGTAGTCAGTTGAACAAAGATGTTGAACAACTGCAAATTACACAAGGCAATTGTGTGTATACACTTTGAAGAGAAGATAGATCCTTAAACATCCAGTATAGTCCATAGTATTAATATTTTTGTCTGCTTGTGCTAAAAAAACCACAGCCATCATTTCTGTATCACTGCACAGAGCTCATGGGAAGTCTCTAAAAGCCACAAGGAGCTGCTGAAGTCAGTTTCTCTGGTCTCACTGACACAATGGCAAACTTTGTTTTAGTGCACTCACTTCCAAGGCTGTAGATCATCTCCTGACTCCCCAAACAATGGTCTAGCTTAATCTTTTGGGACATGATTTTCTAGTATAGCTGCATCATATTAACACCTCATTGTGTGTTATTAACACGTACTCCCTCAAATCTCAAAATAAATTTGAGCCTGTCATGGTAGTGTCCTAGCAATGTGCAATTAGTGTAATGCCACTTTCCAAAGTGGTCTCAGGCATTGTTCTGCTATTTTTATTTGGTGTAGAAGAGTTTTGAGAGTCATGTTTTGCTATGTTTTCCTCATAGGTATAGAACCAGTGAAGAAACCTATGAACTCTTCACTTCCAGAAAACCTGTTTAATTTAATGAAGATGAAGCTAATCAATACTGATTGGTACTCCAAGGTTTAGAATTTTTATTTAACATATGGTATTATGGGCCCATCATTCTAAAACATTGTAACTCTTGACCAAAGTACAAACACAACTGGTGTCTATTGCTCCTTGTCAAAACTAGGCATTTGCTGTAGTAGAAGAGCTTAGACTAAAACTGTGCAGAAATTCCCAATTGCATTTGGTTTTGTTTAAGCAAGAAAACCATCAAGAGCATGCAGTGTTACGGTACTGATTTTTTTCCTCTAACATGTATTGACTATATTAACTTTTTTGGCTATTTGGACAAACTGAGTCTGCTCCACGAAAGGTCAGGTGGGCATTCAGAGTTGTCACAAAGCGGCAAGAGTTTATGTTCAAGGAGTGAAGGAATGTGACTGCCTTTTCTGGCATTGACTGGCATAGGACAGACTGAACCCATGGTACAAGTTATGCTAATAAAGTTCAAGCTGTGTTATCTTCTGAATTATTCAGTGTTATTGACTGGATACAAAGAACTGAGGCAATTACATCCCACTATCAATACAAGCCTGGGGAAGAGGCAGTAGAGAGCAGGCCTGCAGAAAAGGAGTGTTGGAAGACAAGAAGCTGGACACAAGCAGCCAGTGTGTGGTTGCAGCCCAGAAGGCCAATCACATCCTGGGCTACATCAGAAGAAGTGTGGCCAGCAGATCAAGAGAGGTGATTCTACTGCTCTAGTCTGCTCTGGTGAGACCTCACCTGGAATACTGCATCCAGCTCTCGAGCCCTCATCACAGGAAGGACATGGACCTGATGGAGCAGGGCCAGAGAAGGGCCACAAGGATGATCAGGGGGCTGGAGCACCTCTCCTATGAGAATAGGCTGAGAGAGCTGGGATTGTTCTGCCTTTAAAAAGCTCCAGGGAGACCTAATAGCCACCTTCCAGTACCTGAAGGGAGCTTACAGAAGGACTGGAGAGGGCCTGTTTACAAAGGCCTGGAGTGAAAGGACGAGGGGCAGTGGTTTTAAATTAGAAAGGAGTGGATTT
>JAAGNO010024711.1:7978-41092 GCA_033439905.1 Ceryle rudis
GAAAGGGAAAGGGAAAGGGAAAGGGAAAGGGAAAGGGAAAGGGAAAGGGAAAGGGAAAGGGAAAGGGAAAAGGAAAAAGGAAAAGGAAAAGGAAAGAAAAAGAAAAGCTCTACAACCACAGTAATAAAAAGGCCCTTCTAAGTTTAACAGCACCAGTACTGCTCTTCTTTGGTACTTTAATGTGTCTGAGTTGATGCTGTGCATTATTTTTTGTTATGAAACTAGAACAAACCAAAATCAATACAGCGCTCATTAAATGGACAAAGCACGGGGTAGCTCATAGGTCTCTAAAAGCAAATGTAAATGGGAATCACCACCCAGATGAGTATTTCTAGTCGAGGTCTAATGTGTAGAATAACACTGAATACCAACACAAACACAACACAGTTTATCAAGCGCACAAATGACAAAGTTAGAGGAGTGATAAAAAATGAAGAGGAGGGTGACTGATGGGGACACCTGGATTGTTTGGCAAGCTGGGTACAAACAAGATAAAGAAAAGATAAACAGCATAAAGTATAAAGAAGCACTCCAGAAACTAATGCAGTTGATGTCTTCTGGAAGGAAGACCAGTCCTGGAAGCTGTTCTCCTGAGTTTTGGGGGGTCCTTGTCATTAATATGTAGCAAGACCCAATTGTGATACTGCGATGAAATTACACAGTCCTCAAAAAGGGGAAATCAAGAGCTGTTATATTCTTCACTGACACATCAGAATTATGCCTACAACACAGAAAGAGTACAACTGAACTGAAGGAGAGTCAGCGAAGAACCAAAATACTAATTTGGGGTTAGAATTCTGTGTGTTGAAGAACCTTCTGGAGCTCATTTTTTTCAGCTTAGCATAGACAGGATTAAGGATCCTCCCAGAGCAAGTGCTCGTGGCATTAGTAAATACTCAGACTTAAGCAAGGTACAAAAATTATTTAATGACAGCAAAGATAGTTAACTTGTCCCTCACTGATCCCTTTTCCACCTTTCCAAAGGCTGCTTATTCCCTCTTTTCTGTGTTCCACCCTTACCCAAGCTCCTCCTCACTTATGTTTTGGGGACACATGCCACTGAATCCAGCGTGGACCTGCGACTGCTGCCTGTATGGCAGAATTTTAGCTGAGCTGCTTCACGTGTGCCCTGCAGAGTTTCAGCTCAAACAGGAGTAGCAGTCCCTATGTGAGCAGGATGCTCTGGTATGCTGGCCAGCTGAAAGACAAGGTGGCAGCTCCCTATGCCACCTAACAGACCTATTCCTTCTATTTGGCTCAGTACTTAATCTCTCATCTTTAGAAGGAGAAATTTGTTTGTTCAAGCTGACTAAGAAAATATTTATTGAAGGTTTTCAGGAATATGTTTTCTATTGAAACACGTGAAGCATCTGATCACTGAGACTAATTGAGCCAGCCTCTGGACACCACGGGGTTAGATGGCATTTTACCTCCCTCTCTTAAAAACAGCCCATTGGATTTGGTTTGCTTCAGATATGTTTGCTGGTTGAAGTTGCATAGGAAATGCTACCAGTGCTTTAGAAAAAAATAAAAAAAAAGAAAAAGAAAAAAACACAAAACCAAAAAACCCACACACATTAGCTGTAGATCACGTACATTCTTCTGAAGGAAAAACAACACAAAACTCAAGAGTTTTTTGCTGCGTGACCCTCATAAGAATGTTTGCATTAGGCCTACTGTTTTATTAAAAGTCATCTGTGCTTATAAAAAGTATTTTGCACAAAACCTCCATACGCACCAGGCAAAAAAAATCCCCTGTGTTGTTATGTACTGCAGACAAGCATGCTGACAGGTTAGTTCTAACTCAGAGCTAGGGATGGTCTCTGCAGAAATCCTCATGGAGAAGCCGTTTTTTTAAAGTTGATCCGTAATTTCGGAGTGTTTTGCTCTGTTTACTTAGGGAAGAGACAAGAGCCTCTTGGGAGGAACTGTACTCAGCATAAGCACTAGAAGTCTATCTAAAAGCTATCACTGAAAAAGTTAAAAGTTTTGGTCAGATTTCAGTCAATATGCAGGAGTGTAACATCAAAGATACGCAAGAAGAATTCACAGTCCTTGTCTCAGCAAGCGCTCTTTGTTTTTGTTGGTTCAACATAGTAATGAGTTAAGTCGCGCCCTCCTCCTTCCACCTTGACCAAAAAAATAGGATCCCACCTCCCTGACCACAAAATACATTAAGCGCAGACAAAAAGCCATGCTTAGACAGAGGAAGAAACTCCAGCCTCTTCCGGGCAGGGCTGACCATGCACTAGCACATGTTCTCACAGAGGAGGTCTGGAAAGACAAACAGCTGGCAGCACACCGAGAGGCTCCGGGAAGAGCACGCGGGACGTTCCTCTATTTACCTCAGGTAATCTCTGCGGCAAAGGATGAGATTTGCTTTTGTGTAAAGAGTTGATCCAACCTCTCCAAGACGACAGTCACAGCAGGCACACTTTAGACAGTCTTCATGCCAATACTTATCCAGAGCCTTCAGCAGGTACCGGTCCTTGATCTTCCGGTTGCAGCCAGCGCAGCCCTTCTGCTTCCCTTTGGGTTGTACAGATAACATGGGCACACCTGCAGCGCAAACAGAGCATTTCCTTTAGAACACATCCAAACAGCTTCAACAGGCGGCCTGCAATTGGGGCAGCACTGTGAGCCACAGGCAGATCCGGGAGCAAATACTGCTGCTGGTTTCATTACAAGGAGTTCACGTTGCAAGAAGCTGATAGTCAAAGGAATTTAAACTTCACGCTGTCACGGGTTAAGTGGGAGTATGACACTTGCAGGAATGCAGCCCTTTTTTCCTAAGGGTAGGGCTGACACAAAGCACCAGACTTTTTCTAATTAACAACTTGCAGCAGAATAAACCGTCTACGATTTCAACGTTTGCTTTTTCCCTCATTACCAGTACCCCTGTGTTGCTAATTACATGCCACAGGCAATTATGAAGATCAGAAGGGCCACCTCTGTGCATACCCCCCAGTCCAACACCTTGGCTGGATCAAGCTTGATGGGGAAAGGAGAAAAGTGGGTATAAAAAGATGCAGTCCACCACTGCTTTTTCTCTCTTGTGAACCCTGCGGGTCACAGAGGCTTCAGTGAAGCAGTAAAGCAAGCCAGGGGCTGCTCTAAAATACGTCTTATTCAAAAGCCCTTGAGGACTGCTGAGGATAACCCAAACGGTGCCCCTCTGCCACTAGTGAAGCCACGCTCCCTATGCAAGGCAGAACTTTCCTCCTCCTTTTACACCACTAGAGAAGGCAGCAAAAAGCCAGGAGCTTTGTCCTCCCTGGAAACCCCCACAGGGACTGCAAAACAAGCATGAGCTAGCTGGGTATGAGGTGGTGACAGGACACTCAAGTCACTGGGCTGGTAAAGACTTGATGTGGCCACCTTCCTCACACTGCTGTCGACAGGTTTTTCCTCTCCTCCAAGCAGCCAGGGCCTCCCGCGGTGAGTGTGGCACCAGTGTGAGACCTGTCGCCCATGTCAGTTTAAGAGCGAGGGCAGGAGAGGATTTTATGGAATCAACAGACAAGGTGGAAAAATAAACAAGGATTGTACTGTTGGGGTGGAAGTGGACGGGAGATAATGAATGAAGAAATGAACCCACTGAGACGCTAGAATCCCATTTTCTCTAGAGCCTTGATTTTACTTTGTTAGGGATTTTTATTTTTACTAGTGTCCATCTCTAAAAATGACAAAGCTGGGCCTGGAATGAGCACACCATGGGCTTGACCAGGGGGACACCCTGGCTACAGCACCAGGTGTCACTGCTCATATGCACTTGCACAAAGCTAAGCCACCATCTCGGTAAGAAGCACCGGGTCTCCCAGAAAGTAACAGCTTGATAATGGAATTATTAACAGTCCCTTAACCAGAGAGGACCTAGCCAGTGCCACTGGAGTAAGTGACACTTGCTGCTTTCCTTAAAAGCCAGGGTGACCTGACAGTGCCTAATGCTCAGCACATGTAAAACCCACCACTCTTACAGCAATAATTGCTTTGTCAGAGCTGCAAGCAGACGACAATAGCACTTAAGACACCTCCACACAAACAGCGAGGTATCGATCCATTTGTTATCAAAGTGGTCTCAGCAGCACGGAGACAGGTCAAGTAACATTCAAAAACTCTTAAGGCTTAAAGAGTCCTCCCGCTCTTAACTGTGGCATGCCGCAAACTGCTTGCAAAGTCGATATGAGCAAACTTTTGATGCCAATGATAAATGGGCAATAATTAAGTGAAAACTTAAATCTGCGTTTGACCGTAGCGCTCCCAAGAGAAACTCTGTGTACACAGCCCCAGAGAAACACCCCCACATTTGGAAAGAGGGAAAAGACAGGGAAGTGTCAGAAGTGTAACGTGCTGTGGGTGCTGAAGGTCAGACTTGCCACAGAAGTGCTGTGCTCCTAGTGAGAGCTCCTTACGAGAATGAGGGAAAGCGGCCCCGTGGGTCTGGGCGCAGTAGAGTATATCTCAGAAATTATATTGCTTTTGCAGAATATATTTCAGAAAATTCTCTTTTTGAGCAATTTCTTTTTCAGAAAACTTAAAAGCCTTCATCTCGTGCTCTCTCCAACTCCATGCCAGGAAAACAGCAGACGGTGAGAAGAGACTGACTTACTGTGAGGCAGAGAAGGGGACAAACGTGAATTTGCATATGCAAACTGGGTAAGATCAGTATCAGTGATAAAGGCAAATAGTTCTTGCCTATGAAAACTAAGACCTAGATGTGCAAATTATACTTTAAGGTGGGAGCCACCAGTGAGTCATCACCCACCCGCCAAATCAGGCTCTCTACATGTGAGCTGCGTGCCCTTGGAGGCAGAAAAGGGTCTCCTACAAGGGGGGTTACCCTACAATTTCTTTGCAAGGTTCATCTAGGCAGCTTGAGGATCCTGCATCTGGAGATGCTGCAGATTTCAAAAGGCAAAGTCTAGATAACCAGAGCCCCTTAAACCCCCCGGCATGGGTGGGGGTTGAGATCATCTCTGCCATTCAGAGATACAAGGTCTTTAGCCAGACGGGACTTCCCAAGGCTCTGGAGCACTTCTGAAACCAGTGCCCTTTTAGAGCTCCAGCTGCCCCCGCCCAGAGCGAGGGGGCTACTCCAAGAGCGGCACAGTCAAGTGCAAGGGCACTTGCGCAAGGATGAAACCTTGGCTGGACCATTAGGAGAGGCTGGCTTGATCTGTAAGGGCAGGGTGTCAGGTTTGGAGGGTCTCCTGAGGTGCCAAGCAGGCCCGGAAGGCCGTGAGCTGGCTGTAGGGGCGGTTCTCGTTCCACCCCTGGCCCTGGCAGCTCGCACTGCGGCTGCCTTGGCTCCCCGCCACCGCAAGTGCACCGTTGTCTTACGAGAGGCTTCTGCGAATAAGGGGAATGTAACACTTTGATTTTCTTTTAATAACTAGCAAAGGAACAGATATATATATTTTTAAACAGTACCTTAAGCAAGGAAAAAAAGCTATATATTTGGTCAGTGTTCAGCAGGGGGCTTTCTAATGAAAAAAGGTACCATTTCAGAGATCATATGATGTTCAAAGCTGCTATTCCCACTCAGATAATAACGAGCAAGGTCAGCCTCTGCTGGTCAGGTTCAGTGTTTTGAAATTACATTTTGGTCTGCGAGGCTTCCCTCCGACACCCCAACCAACTGGTGTGCATGAAGCACACACCACTACAGAAAGTTGCAGCTGCAATTAGCCGGCGAGTTGACACAGCAGGCAAGGCGTGAAACAAAATTTCAAAATCTGCCAAACTTGATCAGCAAGGGTTCCTCGAATGCTTGCCATGTCATTTCCAAGCAACAAGAGAGCAGCATCTCAGAAGCTTAACCCCTTTCATGGTCAGAGGCTTGTAGAGAGAGCACGCGGCCAACGCAAACCCCATTTTCCTCCTCCTGCCTCCCTCCCAGCAAACCTCAAGCTGTCTGGGCTTTGCATGGCAGAAACCACTGGGAGAGCTGCTCTTTCTTTTTCCCTGCTGCAAGACTGCGATGCTGCTCCATTTCTCTATGGACATTCCCCCCAGTAATTACCAAAAAATGCCAAGGTACCTAGTTCAGTTTGATCAGGGGCATACGGTGGATAACTGGGGCTATCAACAAAGGGCTCACCTTTGACAAGTTCCACGTGTGCTCTGTGGGCGAGGGTTAGAAAATAAGGAGCGCTGCAGAAGTGGAAAAATTAACTGCTAGACACTCATCCATTGAAATACGTGATCACAAAGGAAATGCTGACTGATTACCAAATACTGAAAGTACCATCAAGTTGCTCTCCTCTCCTGTCGCTAGCCATCCATCGCTATCTTTTCTTAGAAGCAGTAGATGAAGCCTTTCTATTTTGGGCTACCTACACTCCCGTCTTTGCCCTTTACAACTTAATAGACTTGCTGCTGGTAAATACAAAACAAAACCTGTTCTGAGTGCTTGGAGCTCCAATGCGCATTAAAAAATTATAGACACCACCTCTGGACATACCGAAATTTATGGCTGTGTCTAAAGAGGCTGTTATTGTCGTGAGTAATCTAAACTTTACCTCTATTCACAGTCAGACAAACTAGCTTTAATCAGCCTGTATCTTCTCAGTCGGGGTCTTTCTGTAAAATTATTCAGCTGGCTTTATAACACAAGTGTCCACTAAGTACAGCTCTAAATTTTTCTAAGCCATTTTAGCGATACTTCTATTCACATGGCAATCAGCTGCAGTTCCTCTAAGGGCACTGTTCATAAAGCCTCATTTCCAAGAGAGCCTGGGAACTTTTTATAAATGGTAGACCTTTTAAATAACAGTTATCTGCAATGGTCCTATAGCGCACAGCTCCACAGTGCTCTGGTCTGCAAGAGAGCTACTGGTCCCCTCTGAAAGCATAGAAGTTCACCACCTAATTTCTTTAATGCAACTCTAAAGGTTAATTGGTCTGAAAGAGTAATGCGGGACTGCCAGCTAATGATATATGCCTCAAGGCTTTGCGGCTTGCCTGGATTTTAGACAGTCAAGTCCAGAGCACAAAACACAGGTCGTATCACAAGGACTTTTCAGACCCCCCCTCCAACTTTCCACAGCCCCCCACAGCCTCCCTCCCTCCTACCCAAGCCCTCCACTACACCCACATGTGCCAAGGGAAAGCGTCAGGAGCTGGAGGTGTTTCTTCTCCACCTGCATTTCATGCCTTGTTACAGGGGCTCCAACAAGTGCTGCCACCGCACCCCGCATCGCCACCCCACCCCCCGCCGCCCCCACACCCATCGCCAGTGCACTCCTCATCGCCACCGCACCCCTCATTGCCACCGCACCCCTCATCACCACCACACCCCTCATCTCCAGTGCACCCCTCATCAACCCTGCACCCCTCATCACCACCGCACCCCTCATTGCCACTGCAGAGAACTAAAACCAACCCTAATGAGGGGATCCAGAGCGTACAGTGCAGGGTGGAAGGAGGGACGTCCTCCCACACTCCCCAAGGAATCTGGCCAAAATCTTCAATTTGCCATTTATGACAGCTAATTAGTTATTCTATTCAAAATCTTTGCTTTAAATAAAAGAACTAATTATACACAAAGGTCAGTCCCCCACCTCCTGTGAAGCACACATAATTGGCTTATTTCCCCGACATTGTGTGTATGTTTTACACAATGCTTTCAGGCAGATGGCTTTAACTCTTTCCCTCTGCAAGTTTTTTTGTGTTTGTTTTGTTTGTTTGTGGGGGGTTTTTTGTTTGTTTATTTGGGGGTTTTATGTTTGTTTGTGTTTTTAAACAGCAGCAAACCACACAATTTTTTCCTCAGATTAGCTCCTTTTACCAGAAAAGCTTGCTCAACCCCACTGCAGGTAACTTGCACACACACAAAAAATCCACCTGCTCTCTGAAAAGTCTGCAACATCCACCCTGGTGCAGCGCTTCCTGGGCAGTTGTACAGCACCTTGCACAGTGTAGTCCTGGAATTATCTCTCTATTTTCTACCACCAATTCTTGCTTGAGCCGTGCCTTTCAGACATCACACTTCTGAAAAACCCTCTGCCAAAGACCACGATTACTGCAGGTTTATGTTACGCTGCTTCTTTCTTCTTCTTCTTCTTTTTAAGTTGTTTTCTTTTGGTTTTGTTTCATTGTTGGTGGGGATTTTTTTTTTTTGTAATTTACGTAAGTGGTTATTATGGGGATGCAGCACTCCAGTGCTAGAAGCAATTCTGGAGTTTTGCAGTTGGGCAATTGAGCCTGGGTTTCAGAGTTCCACTTGAGGGGAAAAAAATGTTTATTTCCAGCATCAACACTCTTTAAATGAGCTGACCTCCTTTTGCCTGCTAACAAAAACCCCAGCATTTGGCTGCAAAAGATGAAAAAGTAACTGAAGAGTAGGAGTAATCTTATTAACTCCTGTCTCATCACAATAAATAAGCTGCAGTCTTATGTCTTTTATCAGAGGATCTGATATCATTTAAAAGCATTAGAGCCCTGCATCACCCATTTAAGTAAATGCAGACAGTCATTGCCAAAAAGATGCAGTGAATTTCATGCCCTTAAAAAGAAACTCACTTTGTGTTCCCAGTATTGTATCACTCACCTTCTATGATTATTACACCCTGCGAACCAGGTTAAACCACGCACTTCCACTGAACCGAGTGGGCTGTCTTGGCCATCTTCACCAGGAATTTCATTTGAAGAATTATGGTCAGCAAGGTGAAACTCATCATGTCATCTGTATATCCAATTAAAATGTTACATGTGGAACACCAAGTACTTGCAACTAAATGCTTATGAACAAGCCTTAGACCATTATCAGAATTATTCAATGAGTAACCACAATCTTTTTTCATGCCCAGTTTCATGCTGCAATATACAGCAGGTGATTCTTACAGTGGCTTTAGCAATTCATTTGTGGTAATCCTTCTTCTGAATCATTACTGAACAAATTTCCCAAGCATGGCCAAGAAGTAGTTGGAGAGGGCAGTTAATAAGAGAAACAACATTTTGATCAGCCTCTTCTATTTTAACTATGCTAGAGCCCTCCTAATACCACAGTGATTTTTTTTTTTGGCCCTACAGTTCAGAACAAGCTTTAGAGAAACCTGTTTTAGAGTCTGGTGTCCCCTGGCAGTTTCAAGTGCCTAAAAGTGACTCAAAACTCCACGTGTGGCCTAACCTTCCCCCGCAATCTCACGTGCAGAGGCCCTGTTTTCAAGCCCTTTGCCCAGATAGACCAAGATACCCCAAACCAATCTTTTGCTTCATTTGAATCTGTACCGACATAGGTCCCGATTCAGGAAAGAAGGGTTTAGGGTTAAAATCTAGATTTTCTTTTTTCCCCCAAAGGTTTTAAGACTTCCAGTACCTGCTTTAAGATTCCCTATTAGGGAGTTGCTCTTTCCAGAGGACAACCTGTAGCTACAGAAACACGGGGCAGCAGGACTGAAGACAAGCCCTAGTAAGTGTTGCTGCAAAAGAAGCGTTTATAAATCATTCGGGTAAGCAACATTCTCCCTGTGCTCATAAAATATGCTTGTTTGAGCTTTAATTTTTCATAATTGGCATATGTCCAAAGCTTATTCTTAGCACATGTAGTGTTTCAGTAAAATCCATTTTTACTGTTTGAAGCCCTGGGAACAGTAAAAAGACGTGCAGATTTCTTCCACCTTCAACCTATCTGAGCACATTCTGATCGAGTTTTCTCGATTAGTCAGAGTTTAGCATCCTGCAGACTGGCACAGGTTCAGATATTAGGTGGCCAGTTCCCTCCTTCAGTATCTGTCATAGAAAAAAGCCTGGCCATGAAGAGGCTGCCCTCAATCCACTTTTCCAGCTGTATAAGAACATGACAGATGAGAAAATTATTATTGGGGATGACTAGCCTGAAATTTGTCCCATATTCCTTAATATTCCAATGATTTGTAGGTGACCGCTAAAAAGACACTAAAGTCAAAAGTTTTCTATTCAGAGGGTTTGTGTGTTAAAGCAAAGAGAGTCTCCGAGTCAAACGGTCACAAAGGGAAGAACTGATCCCTCACTTTTCAGCTCGTTTAAGAATAACCTATGTACCAATGTTAAATGCTGGGAGTTTTTTGTCCCTCCCCTTTCCAAAAAAGGAAAGAAAATCAAATAGAAAAACCCTAGATTGAGTTAAAAATCCTAAAGGGTGTTTGAGAAGTAAAAACTCCAGTCAGTTATTTCCAGGCACACGTGTAATACTACACAATTCTCATCGTCCAGTTAAAGCACACTGTTTAACGTATTACTGCTGAGGTTTCAAGACATAAGCAAAGATGTGCAATGTAGCAGAGCTCAGGTTTAGCAGTGAAACATTAACAACACCCTGACAGATTTGGTACACTATATATGTGAATATGTTAAGGAGAATAGAACTGTATCATTGCACAATCATCATCATCACCATCATCTTTTCTTCTGCCTCTTTGCAGACATATACAATGTCAACCTAAGCTTTCGGCAACCGTAATAGAATTTCAGTGCCCACTGCCAAATGGCCATTTGATGTTCTGCTCCGTGTACACTGATGAAGCAATCTGTCACAGGCCTTAATGCAGGTAATGATGACTATCCAATCTAAAGCTTTCACAGGCTTATTGAAATTTCTCAAGACTTTTGGAGCCTGTAATAATTTGTGCAATACCCCAAAAGAATGTTGAGTCCTGGTGCTCTGTATTTAATGAAATACGAATATAGTCTTTTAAACGTTTCTAGAAGGACTCCTACTCAGGCCAAAAGCATATTTTATACCATCAATCACCCGAAAGTTGTGCTGGCAACTCTGAAATAGCAAACGCTATAGGGATTGCCAGCTATTGCAGTATGAAAATAGCAGCCCCTCTCTGCTCCTGTCCAAACCTACTGCAAAGCCAAGCACTGCTGCTCATGTCCTACATGAGATTAGGACAATAAATATACAATGACCATCATTTATTTGCATAGTTTCTCCATTTCCAAGTGACAAGTAAAGATTCACCTATGGAGAATGCAGAGGGAGTCTATCTACTTAATGCAATCCACGTAGGAGACATAATTGCTGCTGACCTTCTGGAAGTCCTGACGTACACCTCCCTAGTGATTCAGAAAGATGGAGTTATTCCCCAAACTTAGCCTCTTTTCCCTGTCCTAGCAAAGCCAGACCAACTCATCTGCTATTAAAAGTTGAAAGGAGAAGGGCAAGGAGAGCTATTTCCTTCTGCTCTTGTTGAAAGGAAAAAACACAACAGACAGTCCTTTGCAGGACCATTTGCATGCTGAGCTGTCAGACCATGCACTTTCCATTAAAGAGATAGCATCCCTTTTCATAAGTCCATTTGGGATCCATTTTAGTGTTATCTAAAAATCAAATCTACATGGTAATCCTTTTAATGTACTCTTGACTTTTTTAAAAACAGCTTTATGTTCCTTCAGGAAATGTTTTAAGCCATTACTCAGTAATTACTACTCACCCATGAAAACACTGATCTTTTACAATATATAATCAGTTTGCTGACTTAAAAAACAAAGCAGACTGGAATTTTGTCTCATGAAAGTGGTGAGGAAAAACCAAGGTTAAGAGAGCATCCCATCTTCCCCCCCCCCAGTATTTCAAAGCAGCACAATTTTCCTGATGTACAAAAGAGGGCCTGAGGTGGTCACAGATCCTAATTTCTGTGCTGGGTGTCTGGGTGTGGAGACTCTCAGTCTCAGTTCCGCAGTGGTGAACGCTGCACAAATAACCAATAAGTAATTACTGATTTAGGAAGTGGAATATGTATCATCATGAATATAAACAATACCTCCAACTTTTTGCAAGCCCTGAGGTTTTGACAACCTCCTAGAAGGCTGGCAACATAGGAAAGCCATGGGATTTGTGGAGTGGTTTTGTTAAGCTTCAGCTGTACCTGAACAAGTCTCAGAAGAGGTGCCAAAAATGGTTCTCATCTAGTGCAACTTCACTAGATTTATCTGGCTCACGCCTGCAGTCCACACAGCAATGCCCAGCTGAACTTCAGGGGCCTGGCATTACCTTGAAAGTCCTACTGCCAGCTCCTAAAGGCATTGCCTTGCTCCCTTCCAAACTCTTCTGCCCACCTAGAGGTGGTTGGGAGGCAGAGGAGGGTCTGAGCAGGACAGTAAGCCAGCAGCATCTTGCCCTTCCTAGCAGAAAGCCAGAAAGAGCACAGGAGTGCACTTGGCTCAGTTGCAGCTCCTATCTGGGAATGACCAAAGTCTGTGACTTTTGTAACGCAGATGCTCACGCTATGGGAGGTCCCTGGATAACCTGGCCCTGCATGCAGATTAACAAAGAACCTGGATGTTCATGCAGAGTATAACTCACCAACAACTGGAACAATCCTTCCCGTCGCAGGGCTGAGCCCAGAGAGCAGCACACCCTCCTCACCCAGCTGCTCCAGCAAAGGCAGGTTACTATTTCAAGGCTAGAAAAAGGGCAGGGTGAAGTTTGCCAGAAAGAATTTGCTATACCTTGCAAATAATATCAACTATCGTTATCATTCTCTTAATGCCACGAAGCTAAGAGCAGGCAGAGAAAGCAGTGGCTAAATACTTTCACTGCTTCTCCTCTGTTTACTGAGGTCTGGTTTAAGCCCTCCTTAGACACAGTTTGCTTCCACAGACAGATTTTACTCTACCCCATTTTGCTACCGCAATTAGGACAGAGAAAGTCCTGCTTCTGGCCATTCCCCCCCCTCTTTCATTCACAGGGAAAGGTCCGCAGACCCAGAGCAACACTGTTCATTAAACATTCGCTATAGCTGCAGTTGGCTAGTAACTATATGCCTCTCACTAATTTTTGTTTTTCACAACTGATTGAGTCAGGGCTCACAAGCCACAGCTGGCCATTAACGCAACCCTGCTTTACAAGAAATTACGCTGATAAGAATTAAAAGTGGTTTCTTGGCATTAGCTGTTGTATCCTCATTCTATAATGAGTTCCTTTGAGGTGATGTATAGAGACAGGATTTGAGCACTATTACCCCTGACAACAGGAAAGGCCCAAGTAAAATTGCAAGAGTTTTTTTTTCCCCTTCTTCCCCCTCCCTTTTGTTTCTTTTTTTTTTTGTGAAATGCCCCAGAAAGGCTTTGAAAACCCTGCTGCAATTCACCATGTACTCCAGGATAAAGTGAGGTTTGGGGCAGGTCAGCATGACATTTGGTTTGCATTAAAGTATCTTAGAAATCATATGAAATATACCGTAACAGTGCATATTCTACTCTATTAAGCATTCAGGAGCATCGAAGTATTCAGAATATGGATGAGAAGCTGGAATTGCACAAGACATTCCTCTTCTTATGGTTGACCACTGAGTTGAATTCAAGCTGATCCTAAGGGAGCCATTTTCATTAACCTACAGTAGCTCTCTAATCCTATTCCTTGAATTTCAGACCACCACCACTACAAGAATTTATGACCTGCTGCCAGCACTTTGGATGGTACTCACACTTTACTCTTTTCCTCAATGCATCCTGCTCCTCTGGATCATTACCACTGCTTTGTGCAGCAACCAATCCCCTGGAAGTGGAAGTCTGCTCTTCAATTCAGCTATTTATGCTCCATTTAATTCTCACCAATGTACGTGAAGATGCCGATGGTTACACTTGGTTAAAAACAATGGGAAAAAAAAATCAAATAAAAATCATATGACCTAGTCCAGTGTGCAGAACTGAAGGCCTCCTGAAATGTAGTACCTCCTGAAGTCTGGTCTGGATACATATCTACTAATGCTTTGCCTGAAACCTCAGCCTAAAAAGAAATTCTAAACCACTAACCTTCAGCTCCAAAAATGCTACACTTCCGGGCCAAAAATCTTGCTGAGCAGCTTTTCCTCCGCTCCATTTCCACGGGAGCCTCTACCGCTTGATTTGCTCAGTTTTCGTCCACCTCATCATGAGATTCCTGACTGCTGAAAAGAACTCCTTCACTGAACTAATGAAATAAGGAGTCTTAAGTGCCCTGCAATCCTTTTTAGAAAAGTCTGTATCTCCAGATGAGTCTCAATTTCACAGCATCAGGGAACTGTGTGCCAACGCGCTGAACCGGAACGCCGGGGCTAGCGGGAGCTGCAGACAACAATGCTAACATCAGGGTTATTTTAGATTAGAGTACCTCCAAATCAATTTTGGATTCAAACTTTTAAATGCACTCTCCAGAAGAAATCTGCACTGACTGAGTATTTTCAAGGCTAATTTTCTAAGCTTGAATGAAACTCATTCTTATCTAAGGAAAAGATGCAACTAACCTTTGCCACAACATCTGAGTCACAGCTAGAAAATTAAGCAGACAACTGTCCTAAAAAGGAAGAAACTCTCTAAGAAAACCTCAGTAAAACAGCAAACAGAAAGCACTGCTGACGCTGAAAGAGATTTTTAACTGAGACCAGAAGTTGTCACGACAGTTGGGACCCAAGGCACTTCTCCTATAGCTGAGGCACCCCGCCTTCCACCAGCAGCCCCACCGCAGCAGGGGCAAGGGCACACTCTGGGATAGCTGGGGCCGCTCGCCAGGAGCGCCCATCGTGCTGCACTGGGATAAAGAAGTAGCTGAACATCCACAGCCTGACGGCAGGTTTTTTGCTGAACTAAAAATCCTGCAGAATTAAGACAGATCCTCTGCACTCGTATAGAAAGAAAGTGGTTGTGATGAGAGAAGGGAATGTGTAAGACAGATGGGAGAGTTAAGGTTAAAGTTCAGACCAGAAGCAATTAAGACGGGTAAGAGTGCTCTGCAACTTGACACAGGTTTGCTTTGTATTCAGAACTTTTCACTAGCATTAAGCATCTTAACTTGTGCATAGAGAGATTATAATTAAAACCTGACAAGCTCAAATTAGCCATTTATAAAAGGTTCTTCAGAAAGCTTTTAAAGTAGACTAAACACATCTATTAAAATGGAAGAAAGGATAAAAAAAAAAAAAATCAGAGCCATTTTTGGTTACAATAGTTTTCCCTACCTAGATATCTCAAGAGATTATACAAATTTAAAATCAAAAGTTCTGCAACTGTCCAAAGCCACTTAAAAGAGGGGAGAGGGAGGAAGTGTGCCAATTAGAAAGACCTTTAAAACCCCATTTATTTAATAGCCCACAGTCCTTTGGATGAACATAAGCACTCCAGAAACCCCATTTTAAAAAAAATAATAATTAAAAAAAAAATCCTCATTTCCCTTCAGGATTTTGAGTACTTCAGGGAGTGCTCTATTACGGGTCCCCTGGGAGGGTGAATTATGTCACTCTGCCACGAGGTCAGGCAGTCTGCGACAGAGGCAGCCCAAGAGCTGGCTCGTACTGGGCCATGCCACTGAGGGTAGAGGGAGTGTTTGCACCTCACACTGGCTATTTAGATTAAGTTCCTGCATTTCAGTGCTATACAATTTTCCTACGAGTTCAAGAAACTGAATCTAAAGAAAAGTTGCTCTTCATCAAAGAAAGACACACACCCACCAGTTTCAAATGGCACCAGGTAATTTCTTCCCTCTCAAAGGAAAAAAAAAACAAACCAAACAGCTACAAATATTTTGTAGCTATATTCAATTGTATATATTCAATATATATGTATATTCAATTCAATATATTCAATATGTAGCTAATATTTCAAGAAAAAGTTCATGGACTATAAATATCTGTAAATCAGGTCTGTGAGAATAAAAATCGTTAAGGGCAGGGTTGCTGCAAAGCCCACCTTAGTACTTCCAAATTGTATTAAGATTCCTTCTTCCCCTGCCTTGCCTTTTCATAAAGCAAGGGCAGTGCTCAAGAACTACAGCTGGACATCTAGCTGGGACACAAGAAGCAAGCTTTGGTTTCCCAGCAGACATCCCCAGCCCTGCTGTGTCCTCCTCTCCTCTGCTGCACGGGTCAAGCTCTCTGCACACCCTTCAACGAGGAAATGACCACAAACATTTGCTTATTAAGCTAAAGAGCTCCTGAAGAGCTCTACATTATTCCTAGCTCTCATTGCTCCCGAGACCACACCAGCCTCCCTGCAACTCTCATCTTTAAAGCTCTGGAACAGATGTTTTCATGTGCATGAAGTACATGATACAGGTACTTGCACAGGCCATCGGGTGCCCCTCTCCTAACCTGCTGTAGCAGCCTGTTGCCACTGCTGAAAACTCAGAAGTTACACAATTGCAGCATCCTGGCTTTTGGGCGAGAAAGGGAGGCAGATAGGAAGTGGAAGAACAGAAGTCAGCGTAAATGTTATATAAAATATGGTGCAGACTGGAGCACAGCAGTTCTTCAAAGGAAGGAGAGAGCCAGCGCCTGTCCCTGAGAAAAATAATCAAGCTGTAGCAGCAATGATGGCTCTAAACCCACGTCGTTTATCTACAGCTTACATTCATTGCTTCCACATGCAAAATGTAATCCTTTTCTCCAATCTACTTCAACTCTACTGCACTCCATGTGGTACCTCTTTTCACAGGAGTGTCTAAATTACCTAAGCCCAGGAAAAAAGAGAATGATATTTTAAAGCGAGCCATGATTTGCCACAGCAAAACATAAGATGATGAGTAATTTGTTACTTCGAGTGCTAGGAAGTTTGGGGGTTTGTTTTTTTTTGAGTGCCAACAGTATTTGAAGTGGTAATGTGCACATAGAAATCTTAATTTATTTTACTTCATCTTTATATACCACTAGTGTACTCATTCCTGATTCACAGTGAACCAAAAATATGATAAGGAAAACCAACTTCTGCTCTGGATCTAATACCTAATTGGAAGAGTGTGAGTAGGTATTTGCAAAACCCAAGATCCATTTGAGTCCTTGACAGAATGGCTTTACAAACGGGAATTGGGTGAAAAAGAATAGATAGCTGCACTTCGGGCACCCCGAAGTTCACATAAAAAAAAAAAAATCTATCCCAGTTTTGGTTATCCATAGCAGCAATTTCACAGCAACAGCCGGGTGTGCAATTGCCACTCTGCTTTCAGAGAATTAAATAGCAGAAGACTTCTCCAGAGACTTCTCACTTTTTACGCAGGTTCAGCCTTATTTTCACATCATTCCCAAACCTACCACAGCTGAAATCCAGCCTCAGTCCCAAACAGGTCCATCAGGCAGCACGAGAGGAGCAGCAGATCTGTGCTGAAAGCCCACGCAGCCTGGGAAGCTGACACACAGTTTCTCCACCCAGTTATTTTCCTGTGGAAGTGCCTGGCATGAATTCCTTTTGAGGTAAGAGCCTCTGCTCCCCTCTGAGCAGAGGTTTCTGAACCCCTCGCAGTGACATCTCCCTGTTGCCTTCTCCTCTCCAGGCTGGAAAACTCAGTTCCCTCAGCCTCTCCCTGCACACGCTGCCACTGAGACAGTGCTGGGCTGGCACTGGACTTGCTAGGTTCTCACCAGTCTGTCAGTGGAGCAGCTGGCCAACCTCAACTGATGGACACTTACATTGTGTTCAAAGGCCTACAGCTGATTTCACAATTGACATACCTCTAGGAAGCAAAATCTTGTCACTTTTATATGACACCACCAACAATATGAACCAGATAGCTCCAAAATACTTTTTTAATTTAATGAGCTCTACCACAAATGAAAAAATTTGATATTTTTTTACTATGCTTCCAGTGCTGACACTGCAAGTGTTTTGCCTAGAGACAGCCCCCCCCCCCATACTGCAGCCACAGACAACCAGACACACGGCCATCTCCAGAGGAAGAAAAGCCACCAGACAGCACTGTTTACATGTCTGAGAAAATCAGGGGAAACCCTTCCTATGTTCTAGTGCTCCGAGACATCCTGGTACAACAGGCATAACCACTTCCCCGTTTAAGATTTGCCCACCCCTCTCTCTGGGGTCAGCCCTCGGCACTAACAACCGTTCATCTGCTGCTACGAAGGTCAAGGGCTCCGCCAGCCCTCCAGAGATTTCAGCTACTGGTTCCACAGAGTCTGCCAGTATCAAACCTGACACTTAGATTAGTAGTTACTCCCCAGACATATCTAGTTTCCCATTTCTTCAGTTTCTAGTGTCAAAATACACTTGCAGTACAATATCCAAACCTCCACAGACAATACCCTCTCTGCTCTTCGGTTGTGGTGGGAGGAATGCCTATTTTGCAGGAAAACAGTGCACTTTATGTTAATGTATTAGCATGCTAATATACCCCTGAGCTTGTATTTTTGAGCATAAAACCCAGTAAAGCTGCATCCCCCAGTTAGCATCACCCTAACAGCACACAGAGAAATATTTGTGAAGTTAACATTTAAGACAGATGCTCTGCATTATGAGCATCAGAGAACCATCAGTCTTTGAAATGCAGTTCACGGATGGCTTCACCACAGCTCCATTTGGTGGCTTTACCTGAACCAGTACACTGCAACACCACAGATCACCCTGTTAAGGTTGACCAAATCAACAGGGGTACCCGCACATGACCCTCTTCTGAGGGCAGCGAGGAGTTAAACCAAGGGACTCCCCATTCCACATGATAAAATCGGAGTAATCCTGTGCCCTCACCTCTTGCACAGCCTTAATTTATATTAACAACATTACTCACTTCTACTCCTCAGGAACAGGGTTCACCTCATTTTCATCCCAAGCTGTGAAGCTGCGTTTTCCCCTGAACCAGTCTCGCACACCCAGGGAAAGCTCCCACCACATCACGCAAGAACCACCGTCCCCCTCTTTTGGGATGCCAACATCTTAAGAGTCCTACAAATAGAAGGGTCAACCTGGATAATTTCTTGCCCAGCTGGAAGGTATTTTTAACGAGGAAGGAGACAAAACGAAGCTTAAACAGGAGGCGTTAAATCTTACCAGGCCGCTCTGCGCCAAGGTTATTAAGAAAGTCTGAAATTACAACAGAGCTCTACCTAAAAACCTGCACAGACCTGGCTCTCCAAGCTATGTATTTAAGTAGCTTGCAGACACTGTTTGCATCATTGAAGATGCTTTAACACTTTCAAACAAGCCCAAAGCCGCAGGAGCAGATTGCACCCAAAAGCCACACAGCAAGTGGTGGCAGAGAGCAACATGTCATCCTCAGTTCCACTGGGGAAAATGGGCACCAACTTCATTCTGCTAACTACATTTATCATGTGGCTGCACTGGTGCCTTTCCCTCTCCCTCTGTTTGCCAAAGGACAAGCCACTGCTCAGTTCCGGGACACTCTGCAAAAGTGCCACTGGCTATTTTTTGAGTTCCATTAATTCGGGGACACTTCTGGAGAGCAGGTCCGTGTTTGGATGTGGCACACCTTGTAAAGTGCCAAAAGGAGAAAAATAAGCCGCGGCAATGCAGAGGATGGCAAGATGATATCAACTGCTTCTTTAAGTGCTGATAGATTTGTGCTTTGAAGGAAAAAATGCCTTCAGGAATCGCAGCAGGAGTCACCTCTATATAAAGACTTTGCATATAAAGGGACATTTATTATTCTCAATTAATGGCATTCTGATAGACACGTTTACATTTCTAAGTGTCAGATTCAGCAGAATACAAAATGACTGAAGGCCTCTTACTTTCTTCCAAAAAATGGCCATAAAGGGATCTAAAGATAACAACAAAAAAAAATATTAAAAAAATCTACATTTTCTACAAGACGTAAAACATCCTTTACTTCCTTACAGTTCTGAAGCTTGGTTAGTAGGGCAAGGCTTTCCAAATACCGATTTGAATGCCTGCAAACAGCAAAGAGAATTGCCACTGCAGCTCCTCCTCAGAACTGGGTGACATCCACATCGAGAGGCAGTAATAGATCTTGATCACATCCTCCCATGGATTATTAGGGAAACTTAATGCGGCAGAACACTGTAGAGTAGGTTTCTGGAAAAATGAATAGCTTGAAGTCTCGAAAAAAATCACACTTTGCAAGCAAAACGTGTGTAATGTGACTGGATTTTAAGCCAACATGTCAGAAATATTGTCTAAAATGAGACAGAGAATAGAGATCTTGATCTTGTGAGAGAAAACCGTTTGGGGGAAAAACATCTAGAAATGCAAAGTCACTTCGGTGACATTTGTGTAACTGCAGCACCAATAAATTCTTCACTTACAGACACAGAGAGGTGCCCGCGGGTCGCTGGTGGCACAGCACGCGCGTGGCCAGGACTGATACACAAGCGTTTGTCGCTTTTGCGCCTCCCTAAGGCTAAAGAGGAAAAAAAAAATAACATTAACTCAACCCCGAGCAGCTAAGGACTGTATTTGGAAAAATAGTAAAAATAAAAGTGCAGATACTTAAGGCCCAAAGCTATTCCAGGGCCTAACTGCCTGAGGCTACAGCTCACACACAGACGGAGCCAGCGTTTAGAGGGGATGGGTGGGAGCACACACACAGCCCCGGAGGGGTGCTGCAGGAGAAACAAGCTGAAACCTCAGAGGCAGCTCAGCAGGGTGGTTTGCACCTTTCCCAGCAAGGGATTTGGCAAAGCTCTGGCTTTTGTGCTTCTGGTTCCAGCTTAGCCCCGTCTCCCCTCCTCTCGCGGTGCCGCTGCGTTCTGTGGCTGCCTCTCATGGACTCCTGCCTTGATTTTGGAAGTCACCTCCTCGAAAAAATACCTATCTATTAAGGAGAACAACTTTAGTCCTATTGACTCGCCTTTCTCCGCGGCAGAATGTTTGCTTTACAAGAACTTGCAACACTGGATAATTTTGTGGGTTGGTTGTTTGGTTTTTGTTGTTGTTTTGTTGCTTTTCTGTCATTGGTGGTTGGTTGGTTTTGTTTGGGTTGGGTTGTTTTTTAAATTACAGAATATCCCATAGAAAATGAAACCTCCCCATGAAGCTACACTGCCGTTCACAGCTTTGAGGACTTCAAATAAAAATGCCTAACCATCTACTCAACTATATAAATCTACACGTTGTGGGTATTCCTGCCTGGTGGCCTGATGCTAGACCTGTAAATAAATAATTCAGTGTGCAAATAATAAAAGTTCCCCACAAAATCCACTAGCCTTAACTGGACCTTTTGATGGTCACAGTTGGTTTCTTGGGCAGAGTGGGAAATGCGATTTCCTACCGTGGAGGAAGTATGGGTGTTGAAAACTAATTCAGCAACACGCCCAAACCTGAAAGCTGTTCCTCAGCCCCAGCCAGCGGCTGCAAGCCCCCCGCCACAGACCACGGCTCCCTACACCCTCGCACGGCTCCACCACCACCTCCAGACTCATAGGACATGCCCACCTTAAAACCCCTCAGGGAGAGCTGGGATGTCAGCAGCTCCCCAGTTTGGGTTAAGAACCTCACTGCCAACCAGAACATCTCAGATTAGAATTCCAGTTCCGCTGTTAATCTTCCCTCCACCGGTGACAGGGAACCAGCAACACCAGTTGTCTACAAGAGATTTCCAGCACTCAGAAAGCACCAAGTTCCTTCATAAATGTAAGTGTGCTGCCAGACGCACAAAATTTGACGTGACTACGTCTTACCTTCTCCTAAGATCCTTTAGCAAAAGCCAGGTAGGTGAAAGAGATTAAATTTTCCACTGGATTATTTTAAAACTTCCAGAAAGTCCTCACAACCAGTTCCTCTGAAAACATGAGTTTACGTTTTGTTTTCAGCAAAAAAACCCTTTGGAAGCTGTGAGGCTCTGTAGCATATAGGACACAGATATACATTAGCAGCAAAAAGGCACTTTCCCCTCCTTTTAAATGACGGAAAGTCAATTTGCATCATAATTACAACCAAGGCCCTGTAACGTTACTTTTAGTTAAAACAGTAAACTACTATAATAAAAGTGTACCTGGGGAATATTTAGAGAAAGCACTAATGATTTCTTCCCTAGTGGTTAATAAATTCACTTCCAGATCAATTTGTTCATGATAGAAACTTGAGAGCATAAACAGTTACACAAGCACATTAGAGTGTGTCTTTCTCAGTATAAATGATTTATTACAATGATTAGCAGCACATAAACAATTTAAAATACAACTCTAATTAGCTTTTTGGAAGAAAAGGAGAAAAACCTTCCTGACTCCCTCTACACATTATGTTTTACTTTTCTAAGTGTGTACTTTTTAATTAAATCCAAATGTCACAATAAATTTAAAGTGTTTTATTACCACCCTGGCTAACTAAGCCATTCATGCAAACACCCATTATATTAAACCAGATGCAGGACTGAAAGTGGTTGAGGGGAGAGGAAAAAGAAAGGAGGGAAAACGCAATTACTTCTATATTTGACAAGAGATTTGTACAAACGTTTAAAGACAAGAAGATCTTTGGCAAGTTTTCTCTGTTTTATCTGGAGAGGCCAGCCAGCTAATTGCTCTTTAATACCTGTTTCCAAGTTCAGAAACATCACACCCTATTAAACTTCCCCCATGGAAAGTAAAAGGAGGAGGAGGAGAAAGAGGAAAGGTAGGCAAACCGGTCGGCGCAAAATCCAGCACAGTTTACTCCCAAACAGCATCTCTACCTGTAAATTCCTAGACCCTTTGGATGTCTGGGGAGAGCAAAGTCCTTTCTAAGGATGTCAAGAGCTCTCCTGCAAGCAGGCGGACAGCAAGCCCCGGCCACTCACCGTGATGTCTGGCCATGGCTCTGCTCTGTTGGGGGTCCAGTGCCACCTCCCCTCGCCCTCCTCAGCAGCCTGCCACGCAGGGAGGTGCTCACCCAAAGTGCTGGGGCAGCAAAGCGAGGGACCCTAGGCATCGCCAGCATGCTGCAGGCGTTTGCCCCTCTCTGGCAGGGGGAAGGGGAGGAAAGGCTTTCCAACATGGCCAATGTGGTGCAAGCGCAGCTGAACTGATGGCGGGATGCTGAAGATGTGGCCTGGGGCGGCTGCCAAGCACCACAGACCCACAGCCTATCTCTGGGCGCCTGGCAGAGGCACTGGTTTGGGGAGCTGAGGGGCTGGGAGCTGTGGAGGGAGGGAAACCCGTCCCCAGACCCTCCCCAACCCAGGCGGTGATCCCAAAGCCTCAGGGCTGCTCCGCAGCAGCACTTTGTTTTACTGCTCCATCAGCAGCCTGGTCTAACCAGGACAGGCTGAGCACAGTTCAGACAAAAGCTGCCCGTTCAAGAAAGCAGCTACGATTATTAAAATAGGTTAAAGAAAATGGGCACTGCGCAGACAAAGCTTTTGACCTCGGTGTGCAGCTCTCTCTAGAGCACTTCAGCATAATTTATCTAAATTAAAAACCAAACACCAAATTCTAAAACGGCACAAAGAGATAGTTTAAAAAATGCGATTAAAAAAGCAGGTCAAGGGTTAGAAATTAGTAATTACTACTACAATTAACCAAAATCAGACAGAGGCACATAAATTGTGCATATTACTGCAGTTCACGTCAGAAAGGCAAATGTGAGCAGAGCGCAGAAGAAAAAGGCTGCGAGTCGCGGAACCACTTGTATAATTAACCTCTGCCCCAGCAGAAGACCCGCTCTTGTAAGTTTGCGTCATTTGTTTCTAGAGAGACGTGCTGCCAGTTACTCTACCCAGCTATTAGACCACACTCTTCACCCATCACTCAATTCTTTGGAAACCGATATTTCCATTTCCTTCCAGTCTAAGATCTTAGTGCATCTTCACCCTATTCGTAGTACATTTGCCCTTCACCTCCTATTTTAATAGCTCTGAAAAAGATGAGAAAGGCCAACTTCTGAACATCCTGGTAGTGAGAAGAGGTCGTCTGCCAAAAACGCCACCTGCTAGAGTCCATATTGTTTGAGTGCAAAAGCCTATTGGGAACTGCAAAGGACAAAAACATAAAGGTTTTCTAAAACAGACTACTTAATGCTGGACGGAGACAGAAATACTCTGTATGCGACTAACATCCTTCAGATGATTTTCCTTAGGTTTTGGGGGGACAAAAGATAATTTAACAATTAGCACTTTGTTCCCGCTTCAATCTCAGAAGGGCTCTTTGTGAGCTTCCTTGGAGCAACTCTGAAAAAGCACAGTGGGAAAGAACAGACCGACTACTGTTTCGAACTACAACCAAAATGAACTATTCTCTAGGTCCTCCCTTGAAGCTATCATCTACTTTAGGTTAGATGAGGAAAATCTAGGTTCAAATCTTATTCAGGCTCCAGTTTAATTTTGAGAGCTCAGAAGGCTCCACAAATCATTTTAAGTTAAAGTAATGAAAATAGGTGAACTTGAGAAGGTGGACAGGCACGAATGATCTCTTCCAAAATAAGGAAGAATCCATCTGTTCCCTTTTAAAGTGCATAAAAGTCTTTGTAGCAGTAATGAAAATTCAGGGATGTAAGTCATGGCCATCAGAGCAGTCTATTAGAGAGAGAAGCAGGGCTGTGTTACAGAATACAGCAAGCAGCAGTGATTATATGAAAGGAATGCTGCGAAGGCAGCATAGCAGAGGGCGAGTCAAAGAATTCAAGGACTCAAGAATCTCAGTTCTTCAAAAATGGATGGATGGAGAAATGAAGGTTTCTAGCCTTTGAAAGGACAGGATGAGAGCAGAGCCACATGGATGTCTGAAAGAAGACAGGAAGATGGAGGTATAAAGCAGGATGTGCTTCTCAGGTGCAGAAGGCAAATGGCTGCAACTCCGGGTGAAGCACAGACACTGGGCTTGCACCCCAGCCCACACAGGAGCAAACAGGAGGAGGGACAGCTCTTCCACCGCGCTTGGGAAGGTCTCTGCTCTTCCTTGTCCCATTCCACACAGCAAACCATGCCTGTCAGCCATGCACTCTCAAGCAGGAGCAAGAGATGGCCACCACAACGAGCACCTCAGGTGTGGCAGACCCCCCGACCAGAGGCTGCCTACAGTGGCTCTTCAGCTGCCCACAGCTTCCAGGAGGGGCTCCCGCCTCCCAGCTCTGTGTCAGCATGTACCTGCCACCAGCTTCTTCCACAGAACATCCCACAGGATGGCCACCAAAGGCCGAAGGCAGAGTGCTTGCAAGCACCCTGCTATGCTGCAGCAGTGCTGGACATGAAATCACCCTTTTGAGCCTTCTGCATAGGACTGTGACACAAAGAGGAGCAATGCTACACTCACCACCTCCCCTTTCTCTCTTCAGATCTGGTTCCTGTGAGGCACCCTATTCAAAACCAGCCAGAATCACGCAAGACCCAGCAGAAGACTAAATATTAGTTCATCAGGCCTTGCGTAAAATAAAGACTAAACGTTGACAAATGCTTAACTAGTTAGGTATATTTTTCAGTATGCATTTTAAGAAGGGCAGGTTCTACACTACTGTTGTTTACCTCTGTAGAAGCTCTTCTGACTTAAAGCCAGTAATGCCCAAAACTCACAAAACCCCTCAGTCTGTCCTGCTTCCAACTCATGCGTGCCCTTCTCCTCCTCTTCCCCTTCTAGGAGACTACATTTACCTCCTCCCGTGCATGAAGACCCCGTTGACTTTAACACTTCCAAAGATACTCAGGTACTTTATTGCCTATCTCCTTGCTCATATTTTAAAACATCGCCGTCAACCAATCTGCCAGCAGAGCTTGTGTTCCATTTGCTTTCCACATTGTTCCCAAATTGTTTCTCTCTGTTTCAGAGGAAAACCACTTCGCTCTAATACATATTATACAGTAAATCTAGCAAGGGGGGAGGTGAGGATGACATATTGAATTGCGTAAGCAATAGAGAAATCCTTAGCCAGATTAGCATTTGACACAGTGCAACGCAGAATGTTACCCTCAAAGTAAACTGGAAATAGACTGACAGCCAGAAACCATGCTCATCTGCCCTTGGGCATGGTACTGAAGCAAGAATCACAGGAACCTACATGTTTTTTTTGCAATTCAGCATATAGTGTTCAGGCCTGAGATCCGGAGACCAGAATTTCATCCCATCCCGGATTACCAAAATGCATCTGGTTTTGGAAAGTTACTGGACTTTCATTGCCCTTCTCAACTTTTCTTTTTTGGATGCTTAATTGAAACATTCTAACTTGGAGATCACGTCTTGCTATTCTGCATGCACGCACAGACACAGCACAGCACAGCACCAAACCAATACAAACACAGGAGGGGCAAGTCCTATTGGGTATTTTCCCTACATGATGTCTTAGTGATTGCTTCCAGGACATAAAAAGCATCTTCAACATTCATTCCATGGAAATACTGTCATTCAGCATCCACAGGATGTGTAGGACCTCTCCTTTGCTGGGTAGGTATCTCTGCTAAACTCAAGGGTAAAGGCTTAAGTGGAAGGAGCGCTCTGAGAGCTTGCAGTGAAATGCTGAGTAAACACAGCCCTGCTATCGACACTGCTCCTTTAATGACGAACTCATTCAGATGGTAAGTTGCCTCAAGCGCTTGATCATGATATGCAGTGTGAGGAAAGTTCAAAATCAACTCCTCCTCTTGCATTCTCATACAACTTCAAACAGTAATACATGCTTACCTGGCTTGCTTTACAGATCTTGCTTTGATAAGCAAAATTTTAACTAGGTTAATACCATTTGAAGAGTATTCATTTATTTGAAACAAAATGAGCTTGTGACAGCTGGTACTGGAGCAACAACTCACATGACTCTCCCTTGTAGCAAGAACCAGAATAATAATCTTCACAACTGGCTTGCTCTGTAGAGCTAATGGAAACTTAAGCCAAGACCAGGAAACGCTCGCTCTCTTTGATGAAGCATCACCGAGGAGCGTTCTTCGGAAAGTTAGCGCTGTAAGCTTCAAAGCTCAAAGAGAACAGCTCACGTTGAGAAATCCTAAGCACAGATCAGGGTTTGGCAAGGGTTTTGTTGAGCTCAAATTTTTATCTAGTTCCTTGGGATGGGAGGGGGGTGGGAAACAAGCCATCATTTGAGACTTAAACACATGGAGCTTGCTTAGTGATGAGGAAGGAGCCAACCATCCCAAGCAGAAAGAAGACAGGATGAAAAGAATCACAAGCAAAAACTGAGTATCCATCAGGTGTAGCACAGGAGTTACTGCAACACGTCTATGGATCCTTACTTCAGTGAACTGTTTAATTTGATAAAGAGTTTATAATGGTCAAAATATTTGTCCCAAGAGGCAATCAGAGCTCTGTTTACTGTAAAGAAAAGGGATCCAGTTGTGTTCAGTGAAACGTGCCACAACTAAGCTATAGTGACCATGAGGCAGCAGGTCCTCCAGCCTTGGAGGGCAGGTGGGGGTAGAAAGGACAAGACTATCAGTCTCTGGTGTCTTTTTCAAGTCTTGCAGATAGAAAATCGACTGATTTCATGGTTGGCCACCAACAGGAAATGTCAAAATCACTCCCTCTACCTTGGCTGGTGCAGTTGCTATCACCTTCAGCTCACTCACAATCCTCTCAGGGCATATTTTGCTTCTGAGAGTGACCACTGGCAAATTGCCACTCTGGGTGGAAGTGTGTCCACCACACAGGAGCACTGCAGAGTAACTGCCCCTGGGGAACACAGAAACTGTGCTGGGCACCATTAAAGCTGAGCAGTGCTTTACTGCAGCATGGACTCTCTGGTTGCTCTAACCCAGAGCCTGTCAGCATTTCCAGCATCTCTTCCTCCTGGACTTACTACATGAGTTTCAAGAACAGAAAAAGAAAAAAAAAAAAAAAAAGAAAAAGGAAAAATCCCACATTACAGGGTTAGGTTAGCCTACAGCCACGTCACACTCTCACTCCAAGACAACACTAGGAAGAATCCCCAAGAAATTGCCAGGAAAATCCGAATGCTTTAACACGAACACACCAAACCCTTGAGTTCATTCACTTGCACCTACAAAACACCGAGAGGGGCCTAGGTGCTGTGACTGTATCACCAGAAAGGCCTTTAGCTGACCAGACATGACAGGAGGTAAGAAATCAAGAATCCCAGTTGCTTTGAAGCAGCAAGATGCTCACTGACTTACACCAGCTGCCCCTCGCGTCCTGGCTAAAGGTTTAATGCTGGTGGAGCACCTTCCTCAGCTCCTTCATCAGCTAGAGGCAACTGCTGGCTCGGTGGAGAGGCTGAGAGGCAGAAGCAGGCCCTCAGGAGCACACCTCAGCTCAGCCCATTTTCCTTCCACAAGGTGCTCAGCAGAAGTTGCACACGCCAGGCCCCGCAGCAGCAGGAGCAGCAGCAGTGCCTGCTGTGGTGCGCACACGGACAGCGTAGAATACACCAGTCTGCAGCCCGGCATCGCCTCCCACGGAGCACATAGCTACATCAGGCAGGCAGCTGTATTCAGCAGGGCCTTTTTCAAAGCTACTCTAAGGGCAGCAACCGCAAGCGTGGCACCACAAACCCCACAGCTTCCTGCAAGCCAGTGCCGGCTGCTTCCCCCATTAACACATGCTGTCTTTCAGCATCAACGTTTACGTGAAACCAGCCTGAAAACCTTAGTGCCGCAACCAATTCCTGAGCAAGGGCTAGCGATAATGCCACACCAAACTCATTTTATTTGGGCTGGGGTTTTCTTCCCATCCAAAAGAACACTCTGCTGCCATTTCCACTACAAGCAATCCTGTCTCGTCAAGGTCAAGCCTACAGTGTGGACCATGTGTAGGGAAAGACTTAGGAGCTGTACTTGGTGAAGAACAGCTGCAGCAGTCAGTATCCCAACCACACTACCAGAAGATTAGGTTTCTCTCTCAGCCTCCCCAAAGTATTTAATTCAGGGCAGGAGGAGTAGAACGCGTTCACCTTTGAGCTCCTGTGCTACAAGCAACCACACTCACCCAGCTTTCCTATTTAACTAAATGGAGTTCACACATGCTCCAGTATAAAGTTACCTCTTGCCATCTGAAAGCAGTCCAATCAATGCTATATACAGAGAGCAGCATTTGAATCAGCCTTAAGTTAATTCTTAGCCGTCGAAACTGTGACAGCGTGCTGACCCTTTCAAGTCAACTGGGAGCAGGCAATCTTTGCAGAAGATCCTCAGGCCTTTAATCAGATTCTCAGTGGGTTTTAAAGAGATACTACAGCATCAGTTTGTAAACATCTCTCTAGTGAAAATAAAGATTACTTCTGACCTAGTCAATTACTCAGTCCCAGAAGATACATCCTAGAGTTATAATTGAATGAACCATAGGGAAAGAAAATATATTTTAGGTAGCAGGTAGCAAACCCAAATGCCAGCTTAGGATGCAGGCAGCACTGTATCCCATGAGAAGATCAGATACAGAGAGAAATGCTTATAAAAAAAGTCTATTAAATCATCTAGTCCTTTCTCCTACCAGGGCGAGATTGCTCTCTTGAGCACAGAGCTCTTCTAAGATCAGTGAAAATTATGACCCAAAGCTCCTCCTGAGAAGCAGGTACGATAGGGAAAGACCAAAGCATTATTCTGAGGAGACCCACAGCATCAGGCAGTCTCTTGGCACATCACAGAGAATCTGGGGCGAGATGTCAGCTCCTGGTAGCATGGACATGTTGTAAAATGAGTACGCAATGAGACAGAAAATGCTGGAGAAAGCAAGCAGAGGACTTGCCCTCACTGCCGAGACTGTCAGAGACATTAAACAGTCTCTTGTTGCATTATTTTAAAACTGATTTTAGTGTTCAGAGCCATTGCACTCCATTGCAGAGAGGTATAATTACTGACTTGAAAAAAAAAAAAGTCAAGTTAGTTATTCTGGAGCTATTACAGACTAATGTGTAACAGACATCACCCGATGGGCTGTAAAGGCTCCGAGGGCCATTACAGCCTCACAGGTCAAGACCTACTTCAAGGTTTTAAAGTTTGTGGATCACTGCTCTCAAGCCGAACAGCACAGGCAGCACCTGCACACCGCAGAGGAGCTAGGGGACACTTCTGGCAACAGCAGCTGCTTAGGTATTTTCACACTCGGATCAAACCAAATCAGATCACTGAAATGAAGTTCAGGACCTTCAGACATGGCTTTTGCCATTCCCATTCAGGAGCTCACCTGTAAGCTTGTAGCTTGTGCCTCTTGGGGTTTTTTTTTGTTTGTTTTTGGTTGGGGTTTTTTTATGTTTTTTTTTTTTATTATTTTTTTAAAGGGAGCACTGAGGAAGAAAACGACACTATACCCTCCATGCTTCCCCATTAGGGCCCCCCTTCTATTTTACTTTTAAAGAGAACTAAAAAACCCAGCCAAGTGACGGGTTTATAAAAGTTTAATAGGAAGGAAAGAGGTATCCTCAGGCAGGAACTTATGTGAAGACTTTCACCATAAATGAATGTTCATGAAAATATGGGTTTTATATGGAAACACTGACAGAGCTTCGTATGCTGGGATATAAATGCCTCAGCAAGGACTGACTGAGAAGGACTAGGGAGTCTCACCTCCTGCAGCTGGAGGCCACCACACCAGCTCTTTCTCTAACCCAAACAATTCAGCTCCACTATTCTCTGGGGAAGGCTGATCCAGAGACCAACTCTTCTGAAGCCCAGAAGCTTTCAAAGTTGCTAGCCTAGAAATATTCTTAGCCATTTTCAATTACTTTTTAAATTGTTTACGGTGAGAAGCTTTTTTTCCTTCCTCCCTGGTGTTTCCACTCCCAGTGTCCTCATACAGGGCAGACCAGTCAGTCCTCATTTTGCAAAGGTACAGAAGTCGAAGCAGGGACCCCTCTGTCTTCACAAGCATCCTCTCTGCCCCTATTTCCACAGGCATCTACTGTCCCTGATAACAAGTGCTCCATGGTTTACCCACGACAGACAAGGTCTATCAGTGCCTGGCTCTGGCATTATTAACCGTGACCATTATCAGCGGTTTCTTGTTCAATCCATCTCAGGATTGCATTTGCCCTTTTCCAGCTACCTCGTACCTCAGTCCTTTTGAGGTCAACCACCACATGTGTATGCCACCCTTTCCCTCTTCTTCTGCCTTTTCCAGCTGATGCTAATTCCTACTTGTAGCTGGTCGAGCAATCCCAGCAAAGATCAAGTAGGGCTCCTGGACTCCTTTTCTTCCTGTAATGAGCTTCACACAGGAATGAAACCAAAGGGCAACAGAGCAAGACTTTTGTTTCCCCTCCCATCAGTTACTTGCACTGCAAAACCTTTCAGTGGCATTTTCTCGAGATCGGGAAATTTGTACTTAGCGCTCACAAAGCAGCTTTCCCACCCTCTATACCAAAAGGTAAGCTGAATGCCTTCTGCTTGAAAGCAGAATTCACGGCTTTGGTTTCACAATCTAAACTACCACCTTCTGAAAACAGTGATGCTTGAGGTTCATTTCCCTTCATAACCCAGGTTTGGAATAGAAACATTATTTCTCATTCACAAAATAAATAAATAATAATAAAAATTAAAATAAGATGCCACAAGGAACAGTTGCATCCTGTTTAGTCTGCCTTTTCTTAAAGCAGCAGCAATCTAAAAGCAGTGCTCCATAGCTAAGGAGTAACAACCCCGTAGACAGCTGAAGTAGCTTGCTCTTTTCTGCCAGCCAGCAGGTACGTACACACGCTTCTGCAAGTCAAAGTTTTGCTTCCAGAAAACTTGAAGCTTAACTGCACGAGGAAGATGGGGAACCAGGAATGCTACCTGAACGATGGACAAAACCAGTGCTTCTCTCAAGTGTGACGGAGTCCTAAGTGACCAAGAGCGATCTCCATCCAGAAACTCCTCCAGATCTCTTCAGAATTTGTCATTCTTTTCAGCATGCACACACACCATGCTGAAAACCAAAAGGAAGTGGTGTGCAGGGTGGAAGCACCATTGCATGGTATTAAAATGTCAGAGGTTTCAACTCTGTGTTGGCTTAGTCGTAAGTTACCAACAACCACTGATGGCAGACATAAAGCTTCCCTTAAATTATTAAGCATAAAACAGCAGACTGTAATATTTTGCTAAACCAAAGTACAGACACAGACAAAGATGTCATTTCAATATTTGAAACCAGCAAGTTTAATTTAAAATAAGAGCAAACCAATAAGCTCAGAAAATAGCAATGTGTGAGAGGAAAATTACACTGCTAGAGAAAAAAGTGGAAGGACTTAAGAAATTTATAAAAGTAATCTCCAAGTGGAAATTAGAAATCAACCCCTAGAAACAGAATAACACAAAAGAAATATTACTGTCCACTTTCTAAATCAATATAACACTGCTACACGACAGAATTACCATGGTAACTCAAGTAAAAAGAATAAAGCAATTCTTATTATTTCAAAATAAAATCACAGCCTGAAGCCCAGCTTTTATTACAACTGCTGATAGATCGCTGGCTTGTATTTATCTGAAATATTGCTTTTCAATCAGCTATTTTATGAATGTACAAATTTCACTGAGCAGCCCACTTAGACTGAATGCTTAAAAACCCCCCAAAAGTCTAGTCAATGAATCGATTTTACGTACGCATACGTATTTTTAAAGGGAGTCTTTTTTTTCTTCCCCAAACTCTATTCAAATTGCAGAGTAGAAGGGAACGAGCGAGAGCTAGTTAAAATCTTGTTTAGTCTGACCTCCCTAAATTCTAACTTCGATTCCCTGCAAAAAACACAAGAATAAGAAAGAACAAAGAGGAACAAGAGCCCACCCTAAGTTCTGCAGCCCCTGCACGAGCGCGGGGAGCGTGGGCGCATCGGGGCTGCACGCAAACACACACCCGAGAAGAGACACATCTGTTCCCTCCTGATCAAAGGGAAAGAGAAAACACTATCTAAATACAAAAGTTGCTCAAGGACGTTTTGACTTGCCCTGCTGGGTACTTCAGACATTTAAAGCATTGTTTGTACAGCTTGGAAAGTGCATCAAGCCCAGGATACTTGTCTGCGCTGAAGGCAGAGCTCGGCCAAGTTCCCCCACGCCTCCACTGCTGGTGCCACCTTTTAAACACATTAGTGCAAGGAGAAAACCAGCAGGTTACCTTCTGCTCCCTCCCCTGCAACATTCAAAAGAGCAGCAATCAGGAACTGAAAGCAACAGTCCTATTAAAAATACCAGGGCCACTCTGCTCCTGCCCCTCCACCCTCCTGCCTCCGGCCACAGCAAACCCCCTGCACCAGCTGAATACTGGAACAGTCACTAGATATGGGGCAGGGCTCCACGGCACCTTGGAGCAATGGCATGGAGAACCAAAGCACCAGTGGGCTTTGAAGTTAAGGCACCATCTACCAGAGAAAGGGTGGCAAAGGAAGCGCCTGCAGACCACCGGGATGTTCTACAGCACCAACAATTTTCCCACCCCATGCGCACAAGGGCAGAGAGGAACATGACCCACGCTTGTAGTCGTGACAGGAGTTGGAGGGAAATGCAACCGATGCCCAAGACTCTGGCAGGAAGATAGGCTGCTGAAGGTTTTTCCTCAACAATTTTCCTATTGCTTGGACTAGACATCAGGAACATTAACAAAGTATTTTCTTATA